>JBAMJV010002600.1:120000-249675 GCA_037951105.1 Echinarachnius parma | reverse complement strand
CCTAGAGCATTACAATCCCTGGCACGTTAAGAGTTAAACATGCCCCCTTCCAGATTCTGTAATCCTCATAGACTGCATACATAGCCCTCTAGGTTCAGTAGGTAAAGGGAGAAAATCAACATTTACTCACTGTAGAACAGAAGCAGCCACACCCTGGACAGCACTTGTGCTCCAGCATCTTCACTCTGTCAGCAAATAAATAGTAATACCAAATTATATATTAATATTTTGAAAATGTGCAGCAGGGAATCAATTGCATCACATGACTAACATGTTAACCCATCAAGGACGGTGTCCCACATATGTTTGAGTTGGTAGTCCTACACTTCAGCAATAAGATAAAAAGTTATATGAGGTATACAATAAGAAAGAACATAAATTTCTCTATTTTTAGAGCTGCATTTTGTTACTCTACCTGCTCTAGTTATTTTGTAATGAATTTTATTATTTCGTAGATCGCTATAATTTAGGAAAATCCTCAAGTTGGCAACACATTGTGATATTTTAAAAGCAGATTTCGGTGTTCAAATTGGCAACTTTGCGGAAAGTCACTTCGTATTTGTCTTAAATTGTAATTACTAAATATTTTCCACCTATTTTTATGTCATTAAAAGGTCAAAACAAATTAGGAGTTGCCAATTGGTAGAGGAAAACATTGATCAATTTTGCCTTAAAGGGCATCAAGCGTGGGGATGCTACATAGCGGTCGCCATTTTGAACTGGGTTAGTTTGCGCGCACCGCATGACACTGAGCTAACGTGCATTACGCACCGTGCGCAACGCGTATGCAAGATGGCACCGCGCATCTCATTTGACGAATCTGAACTACCTTTAAAATAGCTCTCATCCTTGATGGGTAGAGTAGCAATTTGTCCAGTTCAATCACCACTGCATTTCAAGTCACCATGATTAAACAGTTTACTACTGAATGTTGAATAACACATGTTTAGCAATCTACCATTCAATTATCTTAGTTATTCAAACAAAGTGAGACCAGGAAGTTGATATTAAATTCCAACTTGAGTTAATTCATTAATTTATACCCGTTTGATATATATTTTTTAGACACTACAATATCTATCATAAATGATCTCTTTCTCATACAGGTGGTAAAACAAGTTCTGACTGACCAGCACAACTCTTCTCTTCTTTTCTTTATTTTGTTCTTTTATTGTTTTTTTGCTCTCCATTTTTTCTCTTTCAAGATAGATAAGACACAATTACCCCTGGGAACCAAATGTTTTACAAGCTTTGCTTATTTTTGGTTCCCCCATATTTCACGTTGTATGTTAATTACAAACAAATTGTTGATTATGAAATATTTATTGTATACTAGTCTTCTGTGTATTTTATTGTTGATTATGAAATATTTATTGTATACTAGTCTTCTGTGTATTTTATTGTTGATTATGAAATATTTATTGTATACTAGTCTTCTGTGTATTTTATATTGTATTTCGTTTATGAATATATTGTTTGTTTGTATATTTACTTGTTCAAAAAATTATTTATGAAATATGGAAATAAATTCAAATTCAAATCAAACTTGTACAGATCTATGCACATGAAATATAACAATTTACCTGTGGTCAGGACAAAGGGCCCGGTATGGGATACGGGTTGAAGGTCTCAGCACGGTCATGGACTCTACCTTGTTACCACATACTGCAATCTGTGTAGGTAATAATCACAAGATATTTACAGTGGAACCATATTATAAAGCACTCAGATATAACAAAGCAATTTTTCTAACTTTTTTATATATTACACTTAATCAATAAATTATCTATGAATTGTAAATGGCCTAAAAAGTGGTCCTCATCTGAGACAAATATCTAACATGAAAGTTTCAGCCAACCTTTTGAAGCAAGACAAAAACAAAATATTTTCAACTGAGATCACTACAGATGCTACAGATTATTTTCAAGGTGAAAAGTCATATTGATGTGTCAATACTCACATTTCCTTTGACAACTTCTAGGGCCTCGCATGTTGATGCTACCACAGTGGCGGGTCTCTCCTGTTCCATCTTACAGCAACATAGAGGTGGCTCCAGCTGTACAACCAGGAAAGATACCAAGCAAAACATTTGTTACTAAACAGCCTTTTGGATCACATAACAATGCATTGAAGATGAAATCACTTATTTACAGAGAGATAGTGTTGCAGACAATCTACAGTAGTTTGTTGCAATGTAGTGGCTACCACAGTGGCTGGTTTCTCCTGTTCCATCTTACAGCAACATAGAGGCAGCTCCAGCTGTACAACCAGGAAAGATACCAAGCAAAATTACTAACATTTGATTCTAGACAATAGATACATTGACAAAATCGTGAAGAATCATACACTCCTTTACAAAAGATATTTGTATTCCTCTTTTCCTCAGAAGTTTGTTGTAAATTGTTGCTACCACAGTGGCGGGTCTCTCCTGCATGGCGTTATATTTATTGCGGGCACCAGGTGTCTCGGATTTTTAAAGAGGGGCACAGACAAAGAATAAATGAATAAAAAAAAAACATCAATAAATATTGTATAAATTAATTTACATTTTCTCTGGTTCGCATAGTTACTTACCCCTCGTCTTGGGTTGTCTCCAGCGGCGTCTGGCAGGGTGAGGTGGACAGGAGTTTGCTTACCTGAGAATCAAAGACACAAGAAGCAATACAAATAATCATGCCTTTTCAAAAAGTTGTATCAGTTTCCATGATGAGGAGTCCTGGAAAGGACTGTTGGTTATTCTTTCTTGAGCTTTTAGTCACGGGGGTCTACAGGGGGAACAATAAGTTTATTGTAGGGAAGGGAAGGGTAGGGTAGGATAGATTGATAGGAAGGGGCTAGACATTTCAAACAGTTTGTCCATTCTTTTGTCAGGAGTGGCACTACAAGTAATGTTTGCAATCACCACTGACCTGCTGGCCTGGGCCAGCTAAAAGTTCACAAATATGAGAATATCATAGAACATACAGGAATTAGACATTTTGTTTGATATAAAAAATAATTGAACTGAATTTACACTAAAACGATGGAAATACAATGTCAGGTTGCATGCATACATTTATTCATCTCACTTTTGAGTGAGTAGCTGTGATCCTCGTCCGAGACGTTGGAGGGCGAACTGTCTCCTCGTCGCACCTTCTTCCTCCCAGCATCGTTGCTGCTCTCGGACTGGAGATCGGTCGAATCTGTTAGAGAAAGAATGATCACAAGTTCATTATACAGTTGAACTTCTTTATAATTAGGACATTAGGACAATGAAAACTATCATTTTAAATCAGGGGAATCGAACATCAACAGAATACAAAGCTGTGATCCTCGTCTGACACGTTGGAGGGCGAACTGTCTCCTCGTCGTACCTTCTTCCTCCCAGCATCGTTGCTGCTCTCAGATTGGAGATCGGTCGAATCTGATAGAGAAAGAATGATCACAATTTCAATTTACAGTAAAACTTCATTATAATAAGGTCCTTGAGACCACAACAAACTACCTTGTTTATAATTTTGTTTTTGCAAGTTATTAAAAGTTGATAATGATACCAACTATTGTGATAAGCCTCTAAAGTGACAGTTTTAGCTAAATAGATCATAAAACGGCAACAAACTTATTTGAATTAAGAAATTACTATTAAAAAGGAGCACGACAGACGAGACAAGATTAAAACATTGATAATTATCTTCATAACATATTTTTTACAAAGATTGAGTGTTTAATGTAAAGATAATATGCCTAAGTTAACCAACATAAAGTTGACCCAAAACCAGTCACAGGTTTTTGCTAGGAATTAATCATTACAAAAACAAAATACAAGAGAATATAAGAATGTTTGCCTACATGTAAAAGCCCTGTGTCATGAGAAGTTTGTGCCAAGACAACTGTAACAATGACAACTAACCAAATTGAATTTTTCAGACTTGGCAAACAAATTACATGTACACATACTTGTCCCCACATTTATGTTTAAGGACTCTGGAATTATAAGGTATATTTATCCTGTTTTAATTGAAAACTAGACTTTGTGTGTAGCCCCCCTGGTTCCCGTAGGTAGGGGTTAACCAGGGCTCAACACTCGCAGTGAAATTGCACTTTGGTATTTTGGTGGCCTAATCGGCCAAGCAGATTTTCAACCCGACATGGACAAAATTAGAAATTTGTTGTTTTCTTTTATTTCATGTTTCAATTATAATCACAGGTTTGATCAGGAAGAGTGATATTTGGAATAGTAAAAAGTTTACTCATGAAATAAAATTGTTGGGCCAGTAAATATTTCTTTTGGGCCACCAGAAATAGGGAAGAAATCATTTCACTGGCTCAACCAGGCCACCAGCAAAAAAGGTGAGTGTGGAGCCCTAGATTAACGTGGAGACCTACCAGAGTCTGAGATGGCCTTTGGCATCCTCTTCCTCTTGGAGCGCTGCCCAAAGTGTGTCTGCCTCTTCTGCCTCGTACTCCTCTTGGGAGGTGCTGCCTTGTTGAACGCCATCCTCTCTGGAACCACAGACCCATTGGCAATGACGACGACTGAACCTGCGTTGCCGAAAGGAAAGTCAGCCATGGGTGCCGATGATGATCCTGCTTGTGACATCTGAGATTCAGCCACTGCTCCAACGACAGGCTCAACCCTTGCTCGGCTAGATGAGGGGTCAACACCAGATGGACCTGGAAGGGTTCTGCTCGGGCGGTCTTTGGAAGGGGCAGTTGAGAACATGGATGCCCTGGCTTTGGTGTGAGTGGTGACTGGGCCTCTGGACATCGCAGCAACCGATGGGACAGCATCTACTGTTGCCGAGGAGGAGGATGCAGTTTCCATGGGAATTGCTTGTCCACTTGATGCGGAGGTTGGCTGAGTGGCAGCAGTGTTCAATGAATTAGGTTTGCCCTTGGCTGATGGTACAGGTTGTTCCTTTGTATCTTTAGAAGTCCTGGCACTACTCACTCGCTTGTCTGCCTTTTCACCAGTCTTAGAACTCTGAAGTGACTTGTGAGCACGTTGATTTGACGTGCTTACTGCTGCTGGAATGATCTGCGAAAGATCAGAGTTCCCTTGATTGTTTGAAGCACTTCCTGATGACACAGTTGCAGGGGTAGCTTGTGGAGCTGAGAGCTCATCCCGAAGGATAGGTGCTATCTCAAAAGCGTCTTCACTCATTGCTCGCGGGGAATCAGGGAGCATCACGATGTACTCGTCATCCATGCTTCCATCGTCATCATCATCATCTGAGTCCATGCCTCTGGCTTTATGGGCGGGGAAGGATTTTCTTGCCTTCATGATCCTGGCAGGACTTGGTCCCCCTACGACAGGGGGATGTGCCCCTCCTTCTGTCTGAACGTGGAGCGGTTGCATCCCTGGGGCCGTTTCCTGAGATCCACTGCTCTCTGCTCCACCAACCGAGGCATCCATCTCCTGTGGTTTCTCTTTTCCCTTTCCTGGAAGATTCTCCTTCGTCCCTCCTGCATCTCCAGACTGCTTTCCAGACTTCTTGTTTCCCTCGCTTCCGCTCTTTGCTCCATCTTCATCGGCGCTTCCTTCCGAGTCCTTGGCAAGCTTCGAGAGCACCCTCCTGGCTGACTTGCGTCTGCGACCTTGCTCACTATCGCTGTCGCTGGCACGGTCTTCGATCGGCTTCAGTAGAGGGAGAGGAGCCTCTTGCTCTTTGCCACCCTCTCCAGGAGCCGACGGGGTTTCAGCCGACTTGGCAGCTTCTGGAATCTTTGTTATCACTTCTCCCTGCAAAGAACCAATAAAAACAAACAAGAAAACAATTAACCTAAGTAAGTACATGCATGCATGGGATAGAATGTAAGGGATAGCAATTAGTAATATAGCCAGGGCTCCACACTTACTTTTTTTGTCAGTTGCCCAGTGAGGCCAGTGAAATAATTTCTTCCCCATTTCTGGTGGCCCGATAAAACAATTTACTGGCCTGATAAATTTTATTTCATGAGTAAAAAGTTGTTACTATTCAAAATATCACCCTTTCCTGATCAAACCTGTGATTGTAGATGAAGCATTAAATGGAAGAAAACCAGATTTTTCTCATTTTGTCAATGTCCGGTTGAAAATCTGCTTGCCCGATCAGGCCACCGAAATATGACTTTTCTACATTTTTGCTGGCCCGAAGTGCAATTTCACTGGCCCCGGGCCAGCGGGCCAGCGCGAGTGTCGAGCCCTGATATAGCAAACTAGCAAAGTATCAGTTCTGAATTAAAGGGATAGTTGAGTTCTGGTAAAGAGAGTAGTTTGGGTCAAACTGAATTTTAGTAACCGTAACCAAAACCTGCACCATTACATTACAAACTAATAGTTATAACTTGACCATGCTTGAAAGGAATACACAATTACAAATGACTAAGTAAAAAGCCTGTTATCATAAAAAAAAAAGAGCCGTTCAAACTCAAGAGGACGCTCTCTAAAAACTCATCGGTTTCAACCATTTAAAATAAAATATTGTGCATGTGATGTTTTTTTTAAATTAGTGAATAGATTGAGAGATAATCAACAACTATTAAAAAACTTCTTTTGAAAATTGTTGAAAAGAGGAAGCATTTAACAAAATTTGTTTAACGGTTGGTTCAAAATTATTGAATAATTGTGGGGCCCCACATGTATTACAAATGGTTACGTTTATGGATATTTCAGCCGTTTCTGGACCAATTTTGAACAAATAAAGTTATTCTGTCATTAAAGGGATCTAGTAACTTTGTTGACATGTGCAAAAAGGTGATGAATGGTTGATGCAATGTATATTGTTGTTATCCAGGGTAATGTCCACAGGGTATTGTGTGAAAATTTCAAGTCAAATGGACATTGCATGGCCAAGTAATGAGCGAAAATGCAAAGTGATATTCACTAACTCACTGCACTCACTTTGTACACGGTTTCAAAACTCCCAGGGAGTTTTTCTTATCTGAATACTTTGATCGTACATATCTTTGTAACGAAAGGGAAATTTGAAAAACCGAGGGAACCGCTAGAATGAAAATTTTATTTTGAGGATTTGGACAATTTTACCAAGTCCCTTTAAAATATTATGCTCTTTCAAATTTGACACTCAGTTTTTCATTATCTCGCACAAACATTATTATGTGTAGCGCCCTCTATACCAAAACTCAACTACCTTCTGTTAACAGGTTTAGGTTAACCGTAACAGGTCAATCAAATTAATTTAGAGCTCTATATACAGAAACTCAAGTAGTACTTGGTAGTTAAAGTGTAGTTCGAAGTAAAAGAAGACGTAGAAGACATAGTGGTAGGAGTGAAGTAGTACTAATTTAAAGGGGTAGTTTAGTTTTGGTAGAGAGGGCGCTGCACATCACAATTTTTTTGTGAGGTAATGAAAATATGAGTGTCGAATTTACGAGAACATGCAATTTTAATGGCAGAATAAACTTTATTTGGTCAAAATCGGCCCAGAAACGGCTGAAATATCAATAAATATATCTGACCCTATAATATTTGGGGCCCAAATAATTAGCTGAATTTTTCAAAAAAATAAAAAAATGCTTGCACTTTTTCAAAAAATTTCAAGAGCGTTTTTAAAATAGTTTTTGGTGGTCTCTCTATTTAATCATTATTTTAATAAAATATCACATGCATAATTTTGTATGAAAAATGGCTGAAACCAATACCTTTTTTAGAGAGCGCCCTCTTGAGTTTTAATGGCTCTTTTATAATGATAACGGGCTTTTTACTTAGTCGTTTGTAATTTTGTATACCTTTCGAGCATGGTGGAGTTAAAACTATTAGTTTTATAATGTAACTGTCCATGTTTGGTTACTAAAGTTGAGCCTTACCAAAACTAAACTACCCCTTTAGTAGTAGTTGTGGTCGTTTCTGATGAATAATTATCATCCCCTTCTTTTCCTTCACCCTCCTCTCAAACTTGTTTACTCACACTTTTTTTCTTACTTTCTATTTTGCTCTACCTCTCTCTAACTCCCCCCTCTCCTTGTCTCACAGCTGTTGTTAATTTGAATTTTGAAGACTTATACAATTGTTTGTTAACTAGTGGTAGTGGTAGTGCCAGCAGCAGTAGTAGTAGCAGCAGTAGTAGCAGTAGCAGTAGCAGTAGTAGTAGTAGCAGTAGTAGAATATGATGATTAAATAGTTTTTTTTGTTGCTAAATGGCAGTAGAATATTTAAAGAAACATGTTAAAACAAGTTTACTCATTGAAATAAATAACAAAATGAAATTAAAATTCACATCTCATAAGGATATATTCACCTAATCACAAAATTAAAAAAAATTGTTTTGAATGTGTACACATTTAGATTTTAACGTCACATTAAAGCCAAATACTCGTTTTGGGAAAATTATCGGAAATAAACTTTATTGGCCAAACTAATTGATTAGTATTGTTGAAATAGCATAAAAGGGGGCGTGTGTGGAAAAATCTGAACCTTAGTATCATTAAATGCAGAAATATCAGTTAAAACGTTTATGAAAGCCGCTGACATTGAGCCTAAAATAATTCACTGTCAGTTTGGCCAGTCTACGCTGGCCACATCCTATACGCTTGTTCGTGCGATACGCTCATGCGAGACCCGTGCGCCGCATTTCTTTGCTATAGGATTATCACGCAGCGCACGAGGGTGCATATCAACATACAACCGTCGGCGATATAAATTTACAGTAAATGAGTTTTATAATTCACCAAATATATTGATGAACAAGTATTATACTATTTGGAAACGCTAAACAGTATCATGTAAATTTGTATTTTGTATTGCTTACATTCTATGAAGTATATTAGTTTTCACTTCCGAATGTAGAATTGTATAGTTACAATGTACAATAAATGGTTCATACAGATGAGAAATGAATACTGTCTGTAGATAAAATAAGGAAAACATGTTTACCTTGAATAAAGAAATAGAAATTGCAAACAAAAACAAAACAATTAAACAGCCATTATTGGTGTTATAATGGAATTGTAATTGTGAATATATATAAAACAGTAATTATCCAAAAGTGCAAAGTTACATACATTCTCCATAACATTCATGTTTAACACAAGTGAGATCAACAATGAATATTCATACATTGTAAACACTCATGCATAAATTTGCATACATACCACATAGCTATAAGCCTTTCCTCTAGTCTTCATGTTAACGCCTCATAAACAAAAATAATCCAGAAGCAAGAATAATCATAGACCCATCTTCGTTCAAGCGTAGCATACAAATAGAAGCTCACAAAGCCAAAGCCATACGGTAATTTGTAAATAAGTGAAATTATACCAGCACAGAGAAGCCACAGATGCTGTGTTTAGTGTGTATGATAAAGCTGGGCCTAAAAACCCCTCTAGTGGCGCGACAATTACAATAGCTCATTTCATGTGTGTATTGACCTGTGCGCTACACACATGTACACACACTACGGAGGGAGATTATAGTACCGGTACTTCTATTATTACACACCAATGCAGGGATACGCACACACAAATTCATTGATTTACGCACAGTGCATGTAATGCCCTAACACACACTTCGTGCATGCAGATTTCCATTGAGGACTGTGCATCACTGGAATACTACAGACTCCCGATCCCACACACACAACTAGCTTCCCTTGGCTCACATGCATACTGCAAACCCTGGAACAAAGAGGACAGGGAAGTTGCCAATTTGAGGGGCTGATCACTACTGCTAACTGGCCACTAGGGTTTCCTCTTGAAGTTTCTCATTAGCGTTTGCCTCGAAAGATGCGGCGGATGGATATTTATTGTGTCAAAGTCTTCTAGAACACTTACTTTTGACAACATGTTGCCCTCTTATCCAATTACTGATCATTTCAGTCACATACATACATGTATAAGGGGGTGGAAATATCATGCAAACTACTGAACAGCTCAAAACCAGCCATAACTGGTTCAAAATCGTTAATGACTAGGGTTTAGGAAACACCTTTATAGAGTATTTGTTATCTTCATCATAATTTCATTTGCATTTGATTTATGATTCTTATCAATGTAAATGTTTAACCCATTCAAACAATGTACAAGCCAAGGGCCAAGGGCTCAACTTTTGTGTTGGCCCAGGTGCCAATGGCCACTATTAAAGGGCAATGCAACTCAAGAATAGAGTTTATCCTACTTTATACATCGTTATATGCCTGTTTCTTATATATAACATTACTCCGACTCAGATTTCTGCTTTGGGAGATATATGTGAAAACTCTATCGGGTTTACCACTATTCATGCGAACACTGGAGGCCGCCATTATTAGGTGTGTGCGGACTTACGGTCAGTGATATGCACTAATGCATTTCTATAGCACCTATTGAAACTATTGTCTGAATACTTGTAGATGCTTTGACGAGTCTGCAAATCAGTGAAAAGCTCGCGTTACGTTTTGAGACTCGATCGAGAGAAGATTGTGCATTCATTCGACAATAAGATTTTTCGTATTTGTTGAGGCAAATAATGAAATTGGAATTATGAAAATGGTGTCTGCAAATATGGGAAAATTGTCATGAATTTATTGATTTTACACATGGTGGTATGATCTCATCAAAATTTACGCCGGTCGCAAGTAGTTGGAGATAAAATTTACGCAACGGCTGGGCGAGAACCCCGATTTGAATAGTCAAATTATTCTTTCCAAACGGTTCTGTACAGTTCAGGGGTGTGAGAGCAAGATTGAAAAAAAAATCTGAAAAAATCTGAAATGAAAAGTGTGCGCGAAGTCCCTTACCTTAGGCCGCGCTGCGCCGGGGTTCAAGGCTCGATGCAGCCGTGTCACTCGGCGGTGTGCATGCTGGCGGTGTGCATGCATGCTGGCGGTGTGCATGCATGCTAGCGCTATGGGTATAGGCGCGCGTTCGTTCAGGTGTGCGATTTCCGCATATTGCTAAATACGAAATTGAACGTACACTGTAGCACTCGATATGTCATCAAAAATATGCTAAACCATTGAGTGCTAATACTCAAAATAATCGGAAATTAAAAATAATCGGAAATTAGAAATTAAAAATAGCGGAAAATGAAGATTACTGTTTGAGGTAAAATGTCGGAATTCCGCAGAAAATCGGAGGTCTCACACCCCCGACAGTTACAATATGGCTCTAAAAAGTAGCCCCCACTTTTCTTAAAGTAGCCCCTTGGTTTTTTGAGGCAATGGGAAAAGTAACCCCCATAAAAAAAGTTAATTCCTACGTTGTTTCATATTGATGCAACAATTTGGCCACCTGAATCTAAACTCTACTAAAGGCAAGCCCTGATGTAGTGACATGCATCTCTATAGAATTAATACCAGAGTACATTCAAAACCCGTCCTGAATAAAGCATTAAGTATACATGTATGAAGAGAAAATCCATGTATGATCCTTTATATTTCTACCATAAACATCACATAGTACACTGATTTGTAACCCCTTTTGCAGGCCTCCATACTAATTTTTTGAGGTTTTCAAATCATATATATACAATGTATGCCCAAACAGAAAATTGACTTGCCCTCAAAAAATAACATGGTGAAACAGAGAAAATTAATTGTGCTAGGTAGCTTGTTTTGCCTAGGTACAATTGCACTCATTGTTTCTAGACGATAGATGACGAATAACATTTTTCTCTCAGAGTGGAACGGAAATGTTACTTGCCCGATTTGGCATCCAAACTGGACCATCTACATGTATGTCATTATACTTTTATTATTTTGAACTTTCCCTGGGAAATCAGGTAATTGCTAGTGTTGAGCCCTGCATTATTTATTCATTCATTGATATTGTATGAAAGTGTATTGTCCATGTACGCTGCCCGACATCAATTTGTTACTTGCCCTGGGAAATCGGGCAAGTTGTAGTGTTGAGCCCTGCTTTAGTGCTACTGCTACAAAAGTGAATCGTAAGTAACTGGGCAATTGTCTTTTAACAACTCATGATTCAGAGTAGAAAGGATTTATTAGGCAATTTGTTATATTCGGACTAGGAAAATCCTCTCAAAATGAGCGCCAAAGATTTGGAACATGGATGAAGCAGTATTAAAACAAGGGAGAAAACTGACCGCTTCAAAGATCGGCATCCATTCAAGTGCTGTAATCTGATCATTTTCATTCGATGAAAAATCATATTTAAACATGATTTCTGATGCTCAAATTTTCATAGAAGGTAGATTGAGATACCCTCATTTAGGAAATATCAAAATCCTGAATCTCATATTTTAATTTCTTTTTTACTATTTCGGCTAATAACAGAGAAACTACCACAGCGATATAACGGTCGTTTTGTGGTGTAAGGTCACATATTCTCTCAGAGTTGACCAATAATTTAGTTGCCCGATCGGGGCAGCCAAACAAGGCCATTTATGAATTTTTACTTGCCCCGGGCAATAGGGCAAGTGCTAGTGTTGAGCCCTGTATTAGGTCGAGAATTAGACTACAAAACAATTGTGTAAAGCGTGACAAGTTTTTCTGGTCTAGTGGTCAGAGCTCCGCTCTTCACACTAATCAGCCTGGGTTCGAATCTTGGCTGTGTCTATCAGATGGTGATGTTAAAGGGATCTAGTAACTTTGTTGACATGTGCAAAAAGTGATGAAGGGTTGATGCAATGTATATTGTTGTTATCTCATATATCCACAGGGTATTGTGTGAAAATTTCAAGTCAAATGGACATTGTATGGCCAAGTAATGAGCAAAAATGCAAAGTGATATTCAGTAACTCACTGCACTCACTTTGTACACAGAAGAAAAACTCCGGGAGAGTACTTCGATCGTACATATCTTTGTAACGAAAGGGAAATTTGAAAAACCGAAACCGGTCCCATGATTTTATTGTTAATACGAATACAACAAGGTATGAGGGAACCGCTAGAATTAAAACTTTATTTTGAGGATTTGGACAATGTTACTAAGTCCCTTTAAAGGGCGGTCCCAGATGTGCATAATCATAATTGATTGAGCGCGTCTGCAAAAACAAATAACTAACTTTCTTGCATCATTTGAATCCTTTACCACTGTGAACTTCATAACTCTTTTCTCTACTGACCCTTTCGGGCAAGTAAAATCATGAATTTGGAAGGTTTACTTGCCCTCTTAGTTCTTCTTGATGAGATAAAGATGTAAGAAATTACATTGTTCTCTAATAATTGAACAATTATTTAGTTGCCCGATTGGGCAAGCAAACCAGACATGTTATGACATTTCACTTGCCCAACACCAATTTGTACATGCCCCAGGCAATCAGACAAGTGCTAATGCACATATTAATGCACATATTTGTATGCCCTGGTTTTATGGCATGTTTTTACTGAACTTACAGATGCCAGCAAAAGGACTCTTAACGTGCCAGGGATTTTTACGCTCTATGGCATTTGTGTGTATTGTAACTCACAAAAATGCAAGCTTGGCACTTAAGGAGTTAAAGGGATATAGTAACTTTGTTAACATTTGCAAAAAGTGATGAATGGTTGATAATGTGTATTGTTTTCGTCTGATATGTCCACCGAGTAACGTGTGAACATTTCACGGTATATGGCCAAGTAATGAGCGTAAATGAAAAATGATATTCACTTGTAACTCATTTCACTGTCTTTGCACACAGTTATACCCTTTCCGTGAATTGATAATAACAAATCTGAACATTTAAATCATAAATATCTTTTTTTAGAAAGGGAAATTTGAAAAACTGAAACATGTTCCATGCTATACAGTCGGCTCGCAGTTGCACCATAATTGCAAGGTTACATGATGTGACTGCAAGCCAACTGTATATCTACACCACCATTGAAGATGATACTTACAAACAGCATGTTCCATGCGATCTAAATTGGTATCAATACTAATACAACAAGGTATGAGAGAACCACTAGAGTGCTACAAGTAATTTGTAGATTTAGACAATGATACAAGATCCTTTATACAAAATACAAATGGACTGCCTTGTCTAAGGGCAAATGTACACATGGGCAAGACTTAACCCACAACCCTTGGATCGAGTCAGAAATCTCTATTAACCTGTTGTTTACGGGAGCCAGGTGGGCAATGTACAAAGTCTATGGGGATTTCAGAATCTCGTAGTGAACGGGTTAACCCGTTGTTTACGGGAGCCAGGTGGGCAATGTACAAAGTCTATGGGGATTTCAGAATCTTAAAGGGAACCAGTTGACACTGTCCTAGATTTGCACTTACAGGAATTCATTTTTCATTTTAGGGGGCTACTTTTTCAATTGATGAATATCGCAAAATACTTAAAGGGTACCACCACCCAAAAATAATATTCTTATTAAAGGGATCTAGTAACTTTGTTGACATGTGCAAAAAGTGATAAAGGGTTGATGCAATGTATAGTGTTGTTATCTCATATGTCTACAGGGTATTGTGTGAAAATTTCAAGTCAAATGGACATTGCATGGCCAAGTAATGAGCGAAAATGCAAAGTGATATTTGGTGATATTCACTAACTCACTGCATTCACTTTGTACAGGGATGAAAAACTCGCCCGGAGTTTTTCTTATCTGAATACTTCAATCGTACATATCTTTGTAACGAAAGGGAAATTTGAAAAACCAAAACCTGTCCCATGATTTTATTGTTAAAACGAATACAACAAGTTATGAGGGAACCGCTAGAACGAAAATTTTATTTTGAGGATTTGGACAATGTTACTAAGTCCCTTTAAAGAAAGGTAACATCTTAAGTATTCCATTCCATCAACAAGTTCACAAAAATATGTTTCCAGAAAAGAAAAAAAATAATTGGAAACGCATCACCATTCTAAAGCATGCGTTCATGCGGTCTGAATTACGCAGACTGCTATGTGTGCGGTGAATTGCAACGTGTGCAGAGCGAACGAATCGCCCGGGAATCTATTGTTTACGAACGTGTGCGTGAATAGCATTGGCGCACTCGCAAATGGTTGGCCCGTATGGAACCAGGAAATAGCAGTGGTTCCGTAAGTGGTGGAAATTAATTGCTTTGTTTATGAATTACACAACCCTTTGCAAAATGTTGGGTATCTATTTGATATCACAAAACGGTACCAAAACATATAATAATGTGTTGTTCTTTGCCTGGTGGTCCCCTTTAACATGATACCCTCTGGTAATTTTTGAAATATTAATCATTAAATCCAATAGAGCTACATCTGGTTTCTACAGTACAGGGCTCCCAAACTTCACCATTATATAGTTATCTTTGAAGTATTAAAAGTGACTTAGCGCCCTTCTCATGTACTACTATGACATACATTTTATTTAAAAAAACATGCACACAATTTATGCATTCTGTTTCATGCAGAAATGGAATATGAAGACATAACATATATCATGTCTACAGATGACATGACATGACATGAGGCATGTAGATTGTAGTATACATGGTGTATCCAATGTCACACTCATACTGATGGCGTGGCCATAGCATGTACATGTGTACCTTATGGCTTACCCACACACAAACACACACACACACACACAAAACCACATATTATCGCTGTAATGGATGCCAACTATACAACACACAACAGCACACACTAGCTGCCCATTGATATAATCCCCATGCAATATCAATGGGACAATAACTATTGATCAGAGATCAGACCAAAGGACATTGTTGCCAATTTGAAGAATGATCACTAACACTTGTTTATAATATGGAGGTGCCCTATTAAATACTGAATGATCTATTGACTACACCTATTTTCAAATGGTAATATTAGATGCAATATACTGTACAATTCAAGTATACATGTACATGCTGCAATTGATGCTGACTCTGTCATAAACATACTTTGGTTCTTTTTGGAAAACAAAACAAAACGGAAGTCTTGTGCTTGGTTTTGAACCCGTCTGAAACTAAACTAACAGAGGACTTTCCCTCCAAGTGATTGCATATTTGTGAATTGTTGATTTCAATAATGTTTGTCCTTCCAGAGTGGGAAATATACAGGGGCTGAGGGTAATAGCCCAGTCACATATCAACGGATTGCGCAAACGGATGTCAAACGGAGAGCTACATTTTCCATCCGTTCTATACGTTTCTTGTCCGTTCCTTGTCCGGTGATGTACGTTGTGCTATGTTTTGTACATGAAGCAATGGAGACGACTTTCATCACCGGATAATTTAATTTCGCAAATTGTCTATTCGTTGGGCATACGTTTCCAATATCCGTTGATATCTGACCGGGCCATTAGCCCGAGGGCGATTTTACCCCCTGATTTTCAAAATAGCCCCCTGAAATCAGTAGATAGCCCCTTAAATTACCATATAGGGTATTATGTGAAATATTTTGTGATATCCATCAGATTGAAAAAGTAGCCCCCTAAAAATAATTCCTGCATTGTGTCCTCAAAGGGCCCTACAAGTATCTTTCTCCAAGCCGTCCTTATTAACCCATTCAGGACAGGTACCCAAAATACTTGGGCCTATGGAAAATACAGGTTATACAGAAATCAATCAATCCTGGGCCGTTGCAGAAAGAGATCATCAGATGTAATCGATTATGAAGATGCAATTAATACAACCTTTCAAGTCGGATCATGTGACTAAATGCGCCAATCTGATCGGTACAAATGTGCATATTTGTTGCCATTAATTGCTAGTTATTCCTGCCACGGGCCCCCTGGACTGGTTAGACAACATGGCTTAGTCATTGTCGGTTCAACAGCCAAACAAATGCAGAAGTGAAACAAAACTGCAGGGAAAATATCAAAATGTTCTTTAACTTCTTTTAGGGGGTTACTTTTCAAGCTTGCCTGCACGAAAATAAAACTCCAAAATTTGATTTGCATTGAACTCTATGCTAATTGTTTGTTTGTTTGTTTGTTTTTTTTTGGGGGGGGGGGGGCGGTCTTTTTTTACATCGCTCCAAGCCCTCAGGTATTTTTTTCACTGCAATACTGAATTAAATTTAACCAAAAACCGCCCCTCTGTTTTGCAACAGATAACAGTTCTTGTAAATGAAATGACCGCAATACTACGGCACTAGTGGATTGCACTTGCAGAACTGTAGGGGTATGACGTCTTCTAGAGATTGAGCCCTTTTCAAATCTGATACAAGGGGAGCATTGATTGGTGTTATTTTATCATGAAATGTAAACACTTTTAAATATAAATTGAATTGATGTAAAGTGCATTGAAAGTTGATGATTTTTGTATACATTGGCCGGATATATCGTTGGACGGGGCCCTGACGGGTTGTGGGGCGGGATTGAGTCGCCAGAGTCTATTTTATCTTACTATGGGAATAGTAAAGTTTTAAAGTATCGTTATGTCGTCATCGCCTTTCTCTCACAAAAACCCGCGGATTTCCGCGGGTACAACTAGTGAAATAAGATTAAAACAGCGCTACAGAGTACAGACCAATTGAAAATTGATTCACCACCACAAAGCTCTTACTTATCAAATTTTGTTGGTTTGATCTCAATCAAGCAAATTAATGAATTTATATACATTTTAAGTCTTTTTTGCTTTTTACTAATGAGAACATTGTACAGCTTCATGCAGTATGCTCTGGTATAACTACCACCAACACATCTTACAAACAAATCAGAATAAACAAAATAGAGCTAAACATAACACAAAAAGGAAACCCCTCAAAACAATACAATCAAATCACGGTTTCATCAATTCTGTTTTGAACAAAAATATCTATCTATAGAGTTATGTGGCTGAATGATGTACATTTTAAGACAAACTGACCAAAATTCAAAGGTCACATGAACTTGCACATGCCTGTTGTTGTGAAGCACCACTGGTTGAATGCATTGATTAAAATGCTTTTTGAAATTCCATCCATTTTTATTTTTTTAATGGAACATACATGTGGTCAAATGCGTTTATTGTAGTGCCTAGTTACAGTTAACCCGATCACTACGGGGACCGAGATTCTCGGTCCCCGTTGCGCCTACTCATATACGGGAACCGAGATTTCTCGGTTCCGAGCAAGGGCTATATTAATTGCATAAACATACATGTATGCATCTTGTAAGTACAATATAATTTGGCTGAATACAAAGATTGAACCCTTGGCTACATGTACATGTATATCAAGTTTCCCCGACTCTAGTTGCGTGATTATTGTTTTATTACAATTTTATCATGGTAATACACAAGTCTAATTTCAGGATATTCGTATACAAACCCATACAAGCCAGAATCATAGTTTTCGCATAGAATTTCACTTCGCTGACCCTATACTATGCATATCGATCGCCTCTATTGTGTGAACTACTTGACCAGCGAACTCACGCTAGGTTGAATAGAAGCGAATACAATGCCATGGTCAACCAGATATTGATCGGTTCTTTTGTGCGCGCCCAGTGGGGTAATTCGACCGATCCGTAAAATAATCTCGTATATAGCTATTGAAGCAGTATATCTATTGCCGTGGTAAAAGGGTTAAAATATTAACAAATACAAAATTAAATACAAACAAAATGTATAACAAACACCTACAGTTGACTAAGTAACGAAATCTGAGGCAGAAATCTTACAAGTACTTTTCAAAAATTTACAAAAGATGTTTTTAACAAGTTTTTGATGATCTCTCTACATGTATAATCTAAGCCTGAGTCATGTCGGATATATTCGGAACCGGGTCCCGATAAACTTTTACCGGTCAGGAACCGGTATCCCGATAAATTTTTACCGTCGAAACTCGGACGGGTAAAATCACGCAATCGTGCAAGCATCGGCAAAAATGCACTGTTTGGGGCTTATATTGCTCTTTTTATATGCAAATAACATAAAAAATACTGAGGCTTTTATGAATTTACATATCAATCTTTACGGGAAAATAGTTACAGACTATCCAGAATTAACTCAGTTTTGCAAGAAAAGTATTTTTTCCGAAGTAAATTGGACCTAGAAATCGATCGGTTGTAGCTAGCTAGCAGCAAGTTTTCGAGCCAGTGTTTCATGCATATCGCTCGTATACTTTGCGTGCAGGTTACGGGTCTTTTTTCTTACGCGAGATCCTTCCGCGACGGAGCTATGTTAATTCATCCTCCATACGTTATACATGTAGCCGTTTTTTATCGATATTTTGCGTAATTGTTTTCATTGTTTTGGGGCTCATTTTTGTTTCTGTTCAGCTATCAAACGCCATGAAATCCTGTAAGTAGAATATCAAAACATTTTAAAATGTTGCAAATGACCAAAATACGTATTTTGAGCCACTTTTGAATGCACTGGCTCATCAGCTGGATCATACGAAGATCCATCAGACAACTCCACTGGAGTATTGGACTAACTTTGTGTGCACATCCGCCAATAATATCGTTCAAATGACTAGCAATTTTGCGCTTCCTGTTCAATTTCTGACTGTCAAACGAAGTAACGAACCAAGAATTTCTCGAAAATAACCACTCTTTAAAGTAAATGATATCAATTGCCCCGTTTTTACTTGAATTCCGCTATATTAAGTGATAATCTTAATTTCTTTTTTAACATTTTTTTATTTATTTTTTTTTTCGGGGCACCGTTACCGATATAACGAAACCGGGTCCCGATTGAAACGGTCGGTAACCGGTGTGATCGACCGAACCGACTCAGCCTTAATTTAATCCTTATTTTAACAAATCTAAATGGTTGAAACCAATGAGTTTTTAAAGAGCGCCCTCATTTTTTAATGATATTAGGCTTTTTACTAAGTCATTTGTAATTTTCTTTACCTTTTGAGCATGGTAGAGTTATAACTATTAACTGTTATTGTGCAGGTATTGTGCTTTAATCTGATTTATTCATGTTTATCATTACAAAATTAAATGATTTAAATTGAATTCAAGCATAATTAAGGAAAACAACCACTGATTGTGTTCTGTTAGTGACACTGACCCATTTTGCGTAATAGTGCTAGTGCAGAGCGCGTATTGCGCTACCTTTCCATTTATGGTTACGCATTAACCACTATGCAACAAACCCGCTTAGTACATACACACGTGTAATTGAATGGGGAAAATAGTTATACGAACATTACACATACAGTGCAGTGGAGATGGGCACAGGTGTATGCATGCAAGTTAAAGGGACTTAACATTGTCCAAATCCTCAAAATCCAATTGGAATTCTAGCGGTTCCCTCATACCTTGTTGTATTCGTATTAACAATAAAAGCATTCCCTTTCGTTAAAAATATATCTCTGATTTAAGTATTCAGATGTCAAATTATCCAATGGACCATCAGAACCGTGTACAAGTTGAGTGCAATGAGTTGGTGAATACCACTTTGCATTTTTGCTCATTACTCGGCCATATAACATCCATTTAACTTGAAATTTTCACACAACACCCAGTGGACATATCGGATAACAACAATATACATTGTATTAACCACTCATCACTTTTTGCACATGAGTCAACAAAGTTACTAGATCCCTTTAATTGTTGAATGACGAATCACTGTCGCGACCACAAAGGACAGCGATGCAAAATGTGCACCATTTTAAGAATTTTAAACTTGAATACCGCCATGTTATGAAATGCATCTCTAGAACATTTTTTGGAACTTATTGATATTCACAGGTAAAAATAGTCAGTATATCTTTTTCAATTGCTCTTTGGGAGATTGGGCCATTTATTTTTCGCAAGCTAAAACAAGACCTCCGCTCACAGAGAGACTTTTATAACACGCATCTCTGTGGACATTTTGTTAACAAATCAATACGATCTCCCAGAGCCTGCTTTGTTTTGTTTTTATTGTTTGTTTGTTTTCTGAGTGGTCAATATTAATAAATTAGTGACCGCTCGTTCAACCAATCAGATCGCATGATTCCCGAAATGAGGTACAGTGTAGCCAAAAATTATTTGGACACCTTGAAAAAATCACTTTAAATGATTCTTGAACAAATTTTAAAGAAAATGTTTGGTAAAGAGCTGCCTAAAATTAATTGTATGTGTTTTACATTAGATGCTGCTTTGTTGAAATCAAGATCAAATATAAGCCCATTTTTGAAAAATTATCAAAATAATTGATTTTTGTGGTGCCAAAAATTATTTAGACACTTGGTCTTTGTTTATCTATTTTATTCAAACTGTCAATATGCAAACATATTCTGCTTCCCTTGACATTCTAGAGATTAATTAGTGGTACTTTGCAAACTACCCAGTATTATGAATGTAACCACATACTCGTTGACATGCATGAGTGCACAAAATGATATTTTTTCAAGTCATAAGCTGAGAGAGGTGTGTCACTGTTACACAAGAATCTGGCCGACATGGCATCATTCTTTCTCCCTCCCTAAGGTATTTGTTTGGACACCTTTGATATGAAAATGTTCTTCAGCAGTCATTTTGTAAATCCTTTGGCAGTTTAAGAAGCCTTAAACATGACTATACCTGCAAAGTAGCCTGTGAATTAAGGGGAAAAGTCACGTTCAACAAGAATTGTATCCAAATTAGATATGAAACTGTCTACTATACACAACAGAATACAGAGCTACAGAGAAAATAGTGCAAATATGAATCCAGAGGGATGGGGGTTGAAGAGGAGGATCAGTTTAACAGACAGACATGTACACCAAAGAGCTTGTATGATAAATCTGAAGTTGAAAGATGTGGCACAGGCTACTGGAACCCAGGTCTACTATCACACAATTATGAACAAGCTTAAGTGCATGTGGGCTCCATGGCAGATTTTCTTGCAATAAGCCACTCATCATCAATAGGAACAGACATAAACATCTACAACTTTGCCAGAGAACTTGCTGACAAGCCTATAGGCATCTGGAAGTCAGTCATATGGTCCCAGGATCAGATGGTTGTCAGAGAATATGGCCCAATTCAGTAGATCAGTACAGCCTCCAGTGTCTTCCCTATAGCTGTAACCGATCATCGGATCGGCATGCCGATCCCGATCCGATCATGGTTGATCGGATCATTTTTGCCGATTTCTGATCATGCAGAAAAAATCGGGAAAAAAATCGGATCGGAAAAAAAAAAAAAAAAAAAAAAAAAAAAAAAAAAAAAATCTTCTTTGAAAAATGATCCCAAAAAACATATTTTGGGAATATAAATTAATACCAAAGCAACATATATCCATATGAATAAGCCCAAGGTAATCTTGTATGGGTATGCTTTCATTTAAATCAGTTTGAAATGAAAGCATACCCATACAAGATTACCTTGGACTTATTAATATGGATATATGTTGCTTTGGAAAAAAACGATTTTTTTTTTTTTTTTTTTTTTTACCCATCCGATCCGATTGCTGCGATCCGATTTTCATTGATCAAATTTTGCCGATCCGATCAAACGATCCGATCATCAAGGTCAGTTACAGCACTAGTCTTCCCCCACTATGAATATGAGGATCCGAGTGTTTTAGTGTGGGGAAGCATGACACATGTCAATGGGGGCAATCTGCAGTTCACCAAAGGCAGTTTGCATGCTTAGAATGTACAAAAAGATAAGGACTATAATTTCACATAGAAGATCAAATTTGCTGGTAAATGATTGAACTTTGTTAGTTTTATCAACATGTTAGCAACCTAAATGATCCTACAAGGCAAATGCAGATCTATCTTGCTAAGAAAAATGTGAAAGTCATCCAGTAAAGCCTAGATACAAGGCCCATAAATCAATGAATAAAACAAATTGGGTATTAGATGGAATGGCAATATATACCAAAACCACCCACTAATGTACAGTGCCAAACAACAGTCAAAAAGACATGCTCCAACGGCTAAAAGACACGCTTCAGTGCACATGGGACAGCCTCGACTGGTCCACCTGCATCAATCTTGGTGAGAACATGACCAGGAGGCTGTGTGCTGCGATTGCTGCACAAGGAGGACCAACCAAGTCCTGAACAGACCTGCAACATATGATGACATAAATGGTACCCTGGGGTACCAAACGAATATCCGCCATTTTGTTTAATTATTTATTTATTTTTAAGGGCTGTACCGGGGTATAGCGTGCGTACAACCGCGCGCTGCATTGCATGCACAACGCAATACGGTTGTGCTTTAAGTGGACACAAGATGGCGCTACACAACGGTACCCCGGGGTACCGCGTGTGTCATCATATGCCAAATTACCACTTGGTGATCAGATAGGTGTCCAAATAATTCTTGGTGACCTTAAAACTGGAAAAACTGTAAATAATATGAACAAAATGGCATGAAAATATAGCATTTTCATTTTTTCTAGAAGAATAGTAATGTGAGAATGCAGTTTAGGTAATGTGATTAGTAAATTGTTGTATAAACATGGTGTTATCCTTGTTAGTTTCGTATTTTTCAGGGTGTCCAAATAATTTTTGCTACACTGTATATGAAGCTTTTTGATGCAACATGTCAGGTTGAGTATGTACACTAGTACTATTTGGTCCCAGGTATCAAAATTTGTGTAGTGGTGTACACATTTTTCATCTTTCATCTTAATGTTCGGAGTTCATTTTTCCTTACATTGGTTACTTATTTATTGTTACAAATCATCTGCCATTAACTGTGCACAGAGAACCATCACCATCATGTCACATAGACCAATAACAGCCTACAACACAGCATAGCCCTCTCTAGCATATAGCACAGCGTTTACGCTTTGGGAGACAACTCTTCAAGAATCGAGAATGTTAAAATTACTGATTACTGATTTACTGATTTTACAAGATGCAAGCTAAGCTAGTCAACCGGGTTAGCACCCTACTCTTTTTGAGAGGTTGAATAGGCTTTTAGTTTTAGCGCCCACGAGGTGCGACTGTCTCATACACGGGACCTTCATAGGCTTCATTTATCATCCTATCCGAGGGACAGAGTGTTGTCCATTAATCCTTTTTCAAGAATGCACAAATATAAAATCATTACTCCCCTTCCCCTGAAAAAGAATTAATAAAAATACATTGTTCATCTTCATTAGATGTCAGTCAATATACTTTTGTTTGACTCTTTCAATTTATTTGCCATTCTTGCAATAAATCTCATAATTCAAGAAAACACTGATATGAACAGAACAGTTTTTATACAAAAAAATAAAACATTTTACAAAATTGAGACACACTTCAAACACATTATTTACATCAAATTCACTATTTATCCAAGTCACACAACATAACTTTACTTAACTTGATAAACATGGTGGTTAATCACTCGATATATTCAACACTCGCATTTTCTCAAATTACAATTTATAAAAATGTACCTTTTTGACACTTCAGAATTTGTTTTTCTTCAAATAATACAAAAAATTAAAAACTGTCTCGAAAACATAACTTAAAAAAAAAAATTACATTCTATTCTCATTCAATGATTGTTCATGTTGTTGATGCAACTTAATTCATAATTTGAATACCGGTATATCAAATGAGCAAGACAACTTCCAACAAGTTTTACAACTTTCGACTTAGTTTTCACTATAAATTGCACTCATCTGCAGTAGATAAACAGAGAGCAGTGCCAGTGCAGCAGCAAATAACATCAACGGCATGCTTTGTAGGCGTGCCCCCGTGTCTGCCCCGTGTGACCCTTCTGATGACGCGCTAAGGCTTACCTAGTCATTCGCCGCGTATGATTTTTATCAGGGCCTCAGTCTGCTCGCTCACACTTTATACACCATTGCACAATACACACACTGAAACCTGTGGCTTCGCGAGGCCGCGGCGAGGGGGCAAAAGCAGCACAAACTCGGCGTGCTCGCACGAGTTTCGAACAGATCAAAGTTGCAGTAACTCGACATTTTCTCACACACAACTGGATAACATTCAATATCACACCCATCACTGACACGATTAATGTCTAATCTACGAAAATCTCTACCAGTTTGCGCTAAGACACATGTATAAGAGTAAAATGCGGCATTTTGTGCCATTATTCGTCCTCACCTTTTCGTTCGTCGCCATGTTGAGCAGAGCGAGAGAGCTATCACGCATGCGCAGTTACTGATTTACTAAAAACTTCTTCAAAGTAGTTGCCTCCGATAGCAAGGTGCAGCTGGTGCAGGGCCAGGGGTGCATACAGTTTAATGGGCTGTACTCAATTTACTTTATTGTACAGTATAATTTTTCCAGTTTGTAAAATAGTTAATTAATAATGCCCTTCTATTTTACTTGAAATTCCTTGAAGAACTCCACTGTAAATACTAAAGTAGAAACGATGGGAAGGTGGAAACGAGATACGAAGCCACGAAGGTTACACTGATTTGTTAATTTTATTTTGTTTAAGCATCCATCGACAACCAGGGGCAACCAGGCTGGTCTGGTCTGAAATACCTGTCTTTTCAAATACTTGTTAGAAGATTTATGATATTCAAATGCTAGGGTATTATACTTTGAATTTTGAAATATGTAGGTTATATATTCAGGGTAGTGGTTATTTTTAATTAGTGTTATCATTATAATTGTTATTATTTTGTATTATTATTATTAATTTTGATATCACTATTATCATAATATTATTATTATTATAAATATTATTTATATTATTATTATTACATTTATTATTATTATTATAATTATTAATTTTATTATTATTAGTGTTATCATTATTGTTGTTTTTATTAATATTAGTAGTAGTATTATTTGTGTTATTATTCTTTTTTAATCATTGCATTATTGAAATGAAGTCAAATAAAAACCATCACAAAACACATAAACCTAGGTTACTTGTGCAACAAGTATAAGAGGTGTTACATACAATCATTACATACAACATGCGAAACATGAGGGTGTAATTCGACGACACTCTGCGACTTATTTCATTTTTAGACAGGTTATTAAAGCATCCATTTGTGCATTATATCATTATAATACTCATAAAGTGAAATAAACCAAAATAATGACATAGTGTATTTGAAAATTGAGAGAGAACAGACTACTGTAATCATAAACATAAATTATTTTTTAAGTCAACTCATTCTATATTATCTCATTATTATTAGTAGTATTATTAGTAATGTTAATATTATTATTATTATAATTTGTATTATTATTATCATTAGAATTGTTGTATTATTATTATTAGTATTATTATTTTTATGATTCTTACTATCGTTATTATTATTATTGTTTTGTATCATTATTATTATTATGATAACTTTTTTGGTATAGTTATTATTTTGTATTAATATTATTATAATTATTATTATTATCATTATCATTATTATTATTATTATTATTATTATTATTATTATTATTATTATTATTATTATTATTATTATTATCATGATTACTATTACCACTTGTATCACTCATACTGTAACTCTATGCTCAATATTGTATTTTATCTTTTAGACACAGAATCAACTTTGTTTGATCAAAATCGGTTCAGAAACAGCTGAAATCAGATTGGAATAAAATGTTGGGGCCCAACATTCTTCCAATAATTAAAGTGAAACCAGTAAAATGTCTAACTCCACGAAAATTACCTGGAGATTCCAAATTTTTCTTCCACCGTGTTGTTTGGCTTATGGTAAGAGAAGCCTAAAATAGGGTTAGATTTTTAAAAATGCCCCTTTAGTATGACGATATCTATCATTGATAATCATTCAGTTACCATCAGTAATACGTTATACAGTAATTCGTTGCAAGAGCTGAAGCAAATTTTCGTCTTTTTAACCAGGAAAGCAGTGTTCCTTTTCAATGAAACTCACACATCATTCGGACATATCTTACAATGATTATGATCATTATGGTATAGGATTGAAGTCTCAAAATGTAGTTTTGGGCAATATCTGACACTTTACAGGTGCACCTTTAAGAAAATATTTAAAAATCCTACACATGTTTGAAAATATATCAAAATGGTTTTTCAATGGTTTTTGACGAGCTCTCGTTTGAACTAATATTATAACCAAACATCACATTCACATTTTTGTTTTTATTAAACAATTGTTGAAACTTGATGTGTATGGAGGGCGCCTTCTAGTGTTAACAGCAATTTTGGGCTATGACGTCAATTGCCCTCTAGAGAATAAGAGAAAAATGTATGAAGCAACGCTATAGAAAAATATACTAGCTTTTGCAAATCGTTTACCTCAATGCTTCTTCGGTGAATAACTGTAAAATATAGGAACTAATGCCCCTCAGCCCCCCCCCCCCCCCCCCCAACAAAAGAAATGCTCATGCAAACACACACACACGCACACACACTTAAAAGAAAAAGAAGATTTTTATTCCTCCAAATTATAAGCATATAACATTTACAATTGAATAAAACATGTCCAATGTTAACATCTTATTAATAAATAAGGAATATAACAATTACAGTTTAATGAAAGATAAAGAAGAAATTATTATCTAACATCATTAAAAAAATAATACAAATCAAGTGTATATTCAATTCACAGAACCCATGAAATAAGCATAATGGAGGTTATAACAAAAGATAAAAAGAACCTAGACCCCATTTACAGTGCAGGGCCGGGCCGAGCCGCGGCTCGGCCCGGCCTTAATTGCGGTACTCGGCCCCCCAATTTTGTGCGTTTACAGTGGCGGTCTCGGCCCCGTCTCGGCCCGGCCGCCCTTTCAATATCTTGTCGTAGTGGCGCTCTGCATGTAAACAAACCATTATTTTGGGGGCGCGCTGGGGTCACAGAACAAAGGCGCGTTATTTGCAATGAATTGTTTCCCAATTTGGTACCGCATTTGGCCCTGCGTGCGTTTACAGTGAGAAAAAGCGGGGCCGAGACGCGTCTCGGCCGCGGCCGAGACTACCTCCAGAGCGGGGCCAAATGCACGGCCACTTTTGGCCCTGCATTTGGCCTTTTGAGCGTTTACAGTGAAAAAAAGGCCGGGCCGAGACGCGTCTCGGCCCGGCCTTTTTTTCACTGTAAACGGGGTCTAAGACATGCTACTTCCTACACACACACATATACATTATATGTAATTGGTGGAAATTGGGGATATTAGGTATTTTATACCTTCAAATAGGGACATGTTCAGGAAAGGTCCAATAACAGTATTTTAAGTAGCTTTAGATTATGTTTGCTTCGTTTGTTAAGGAAATGGACCGAAACAAATAGAAAATATAATTTTTATAAATTAGAGTATTTCACATTCCAAGTGCGGATGCTGAGGACACACAGGTATGGCAGCTATACAGGGTGCCCCCCCCCCCCAAAAAAAAAAACGGAACGGAGCACTTCCCAAAATAAAGTAATAAAATGAACATGTCCATCGGATGGGTGTCCTTTCCAATGAACAACGATACCAAGAAAAGTAATTTTGGACGTGTAGTTTTTGTTTTAGGGCGCTTTGAGTGAGAGCATGTCAGGTTCCTATTTTTGTCAATTTTGACCAAGTCCGTGTCTGATAAATGAGACTTACTGCCCGTCATACAATTGACCAATTATGCCCATTATCTCGGGACCGCTCGGCACACAACTGAATGCACACTAACAATGGCGCGCGGGATACTCGCGTGTTCAACATGTTCAATGGTATGTCGGGCAGTAAGTCTCATTTATCAGGCACTAACTTGGTAAACTTTGACAAAAATAGGAACCTGACATGGTCTCACTCAAAGCGCCCTAAAACAAAAACTACACGTCCAAAATTACTTTTCTTGGTATCGTTGTTCATTGGAAAGGACACCCTATCCGATGGACATGTTCATGTTGTTACTTTATTTTGGGAAGTGCCCCGTTCCGTTTTTTTGGGCCACCCTGTATAGACATTTTACCGCTAATAGCCCGGTCACATATCAACGGATTGCGCAAACGGATGTCAAACGGAGAGCTACATTTTCCATCCGTTCTATACGTTTCTTGTCCGTTCCTTGTCCGGTGATGTACGTTGTTCTATGTTTTGTACATGAAGCAATGGAGACGACTTTCATCACCGGATAATTTAATGTCGCAAATTGTCTATTCGTTGGGCATACGTTTCCGATATCCGTTGATATCTGACCGGGCCTTAACTGGGGAAATGTGTTTGAATAATAATTTTCCTAGTGAGAATGGGTTACACAAAGATGTCAAAAAGCGTACCAGTAATAATTATGAATTGGGGAATATGACTAAAAGACCGTAAACAAAGAGGGGGTCAACATTTTATGAATTTTAATCGTTTCCAAATTCCTTTTAATAAATTTGAAAATCAGGGATATCCCCGAATTACCATTTTATCCCCGATTAGAAGGTGTGTATCCCACAATTGTGCCCAGTTTACACCTATTACAAGTGCACACATACACGCACATACACACACACACATACATACATACGCGCACACTTACATACACACACACAAACACACACACGCACATAAACACAAATAAAAAATAAAAAAACGGAAACACACCACACAAACAAACCTGCACACAAATGTCGACACACACACAGGAGCTATATCCATCAATATCTGTGTCACATAAAAATGAAACAATTAGTGGAATATTATAGTAAACACATATAGCTTTCTTCCAAAAGGCGCTATATCCACTTTTTCAACTTTCGAGGAAAACAGGTTTCTTTGCCCAAGTTTGTACACTTGCCTTTGGGAATATAAAAATTGAACTTTCTATATTTTGATTTTGAGTGAGTAATTTGTCGTAAAATGTGGATTCCTAGTAGCTTATATAATATCGTTAACTCAATTTTTATGGAAAGTGGATTTAACGCCTTTTGGAACTGAGCTCATCGATTGTACGGTCATCTTACAAGATGACTGATGGTTTCTTGACAACGTTTGTGATATGGTCATGGTCAGAAATCTGTGATAGTTTCTGAACAATATGTAAACAAGCAACATGCAATTGAACTTGAACCACATCACCAGAAAGAGATAACAATCGATAGTAATTGTTATATCGATGGCTACAATACATTTAAGTCAGATCATGTGTTCTGCGCAAATATGATTGGTTGTAACGCGCACCTTTTCTGACTTACAATTAATTGTAACTTTTAATCGATTGTATTTCTTTCTGCAACAGGTCCCTGATTAGATATTTGTACGGGTGGCAAATTTATGCTCTTTTGTTTCTTACCGAAACCTTGCTGACTGTTCTGTCGATTCATTATGAGGGCGTCCTTGTACAATCGCGAACAGGGCCAGACCTAGTTAAAAAAACCAGCCAATGTTTTGAGGGTTCTTTGACGATTTTGTTTGCTCTCACCCGTTCTCTACATAGTCGGAACTATTCACTATTCGCTTGTGTGACGAAGCAACAACGCATCGACTACTCCGACTACCTCCGTTTTCACATCCGATTGCCACTCTCAAGATACCCGATTTTCACAAATTGCCGCTCCATAGGCCCCCGGAATGACTTGGCTAGGTAGTTGAGTAGCGCCAAGTCCATTATTCTTCTTCTAGTCAGCTCCTTGGACCACCATTTGAGGGTTTCCGTAGGTCTTTGGTAGCTCCAAGTCCATGTATTTTGTAGTTTTAGTCTGCTCCTTAGACCCCTTAACTCCCGTTTCAGGGTTTTTGTAGCTCCAAAGACCCTATATTTTGTGCTTGTAGTCGGCTCTTAAGACCCCCATTTCAGAGTTCCGTGAGGCACACCCCCGTCAAAAAATAATTCGAGTGCCCCCCCCCCCCCCCCCCCCCCTCCAGGCGAATGTAGCAGTAAGACCTGGAACTTTATCCCGTACTCAACCGGCAGCCATGCAGTGCAAGATCCAAGATCGGTGTGATGCGGTCGTCCTGTTCGCTTTCTCACAGGAAGGATTGCGGCAATCTTATTGATTTATTGATTTATTGATTTATTTCCTCTCGTAGGGTGGATGGCACAATGGGGTCCACAAACCTAAAAAATAACAATAAATATACAGTGATTTTTTACAATGATATTATGTAAAACTATGTAAATACAAGAAGTAACCTTCATTGAAGGCAATGAATACATACATATGAAGAGTTTCATCGCAAAAAGCAACAAGCGCCAAATCCAAAATTTCTGAGTTACTCTAACTACACTAAAGCTGTTGGATAGCTCCATTTGAATCTGAAATCAGTTAAAAAAAAAAGATTTATAACTTCCGTTATGAAGAGTTCAAAATTGATTTTTTTTTGCAAAACGCGAAGCGCCACCTCCGTTTCTTTGCAAATCGCGTTATATCCATGCAGCCAATTAGCGCATGCGCATTTCGTTTCCCCAACGAAGTTTGAAAGGGGGTATATAGTTGGGTTCACTATGACTGAAGAGCTTTCAACCAAAAGGCGCTAAATCCACTTTTTAAACTTCCGAGGAAAACGGGTTTCTTTGTCCCACTTTCACACGTGCCTATGGGAATATGAAAATTGAACTTTCTATATTTTGATTTTGAGTGAGTTATTTGTCGTAAAATGTGGATTCCTAGATAGCTACGTAGATTATACATATCGTTATCTCAATTTTTATGGAAAGTGGATTTAGCGCCTTTTGGAAGTGAGCTCTTCATGTATAGATTTTAACTTTCGTTGGATTTTTTTGGAGAATCTGAAAACTATACATTTTTGGAAACGTTATAGTATAAGCAATCAGAAAACCAATGTTTCCATTTGCCCCGAGTCATTTATGGCCGCCATCTTGGATTTTTCAAAATGGCCGCCGTAAAAGGGGTTTTCGTCAATATCCCAGCTACTAGATAACCGAGAAATTTGATTTTGACAGCTAATCCACCATTTTCAGGGCCACAGAATCCAATGGTAATCAGAAAAATTATGTTCCAGTTTGCCCTGATAACTAAATGGCCGCCATCTTGGTGTTTTTCAAAATGGCCGCCGTTAAAAGGGGTTTCGTCAATATCCCAGCTACTAGATAACCGAGAAATTTGATTTTGACAACTAATCCACCATTTCCAGGGCCACAGAATCCAATGGTAATCAGAAAAATAATGTTCCAGTTTGCCCTGATATCTAAATGGCCGCCATCTTGGATTTTTTCAAAATGGCCGCCGTTAAAAGGGTTTTCGTTAATATCCCGGCTACTAAATAACATAGAAATTTGATTTTGACAGCTAAACCAACATTTTCAGGGCCAAGGATTCCAATGGTAATAACAAAAATAATGTTTTTATTTGCCCTGATACCTTTATGGCGGCCATCTTGGATTTTTTTCGAAATGGCCGCCCTAAAAAGGTTTTTCGTCAATATCCCAGCTACTAAATAAGCTAGAAATTTGATTTTTAAAGCTAAACCACCATTTTCAGGGCCAAGGAATCTAATTGTAATCAGGAAAATAATGTTCCTATTTGCCCTGATACCTGTATGGCCGCCATCTTGGATTTTTCAAAATGGCCGCCGTAAAAGGGTTTTCTTCAATATCCCAGTTACTAAATAACCTAGAAATTTGATTTTTACAGCTAAATCACCATTTTCGGGGCCAAGGAATCCAATGGTATAGAAAATAAATAAGCTTGATTCAACCACAAACTTATTTGACTGACATTTTCTGTTTTTACTGAATTCTTTACAAGTGATCAACCAAGGTGTCTTTACATACATGTATCATCACCATTCTGACACTCACTGCCGCACTGGCAAAGATCGGTGCAGGATAAGTTTGTTGTTCTGCAAGAACATCTAGCAGAAGAACAGTCTGTTTTGCATTGACAGTTAACCATCTCAATGATGGACTTTGGAATGCAATGGTGTCAACTTATTTGGCTGAAACTTTCCGTTTTACTGAATGTTTTACAAGTGATCATTCAAACATGAACGTTCCACTAAATTAGTTTCCATTAAAAAAAACATGCTCATCATGGCAGAAATAGGTTGAATCCTTTAAGCCGCCAAGGAGTCTTTACATATCATCGCCATCATCAGTTTCATACTCGTTCTCTGTGTCCTCATCATTTTGACAAGATGCTAATGGATCTTCTTAGTGCATATGATTACTGTGTTCCGTATGGCCGTACCCTGCTAATTGAAACAGCTCTGGCCGATGCTGTTGTACAAAGTACCCGAGAGTTCCAAGGTATGTATGTACCACTTTTCTTGAAGAAGGGTGCCTTTGTGTTCTTCGCAGTAGATAACACAGACTTTTCACAGGACACTGCTGATGGGAAAGGAACCACCCATGGAACGATTACTGCTTTATACCAGAAGGCAGAGGTTCGTGGAGAACCAGTTGCACCACCCTTGAAGATAGGCGATGCCCAGAGTCTGTCTGTCATTCCATACCATGTATATATGCTGCACTGTGATAAGCCAAAACCACAGCTTCCAAAGAGAATGGACCACTTTGTCACCAGCAAGGGAATCTCGGGATCCTACCAGCTGTCACATCTAGGATGGATTGTTGCTACTGCTTTATCCAGAATGGAAGCAGTAGTAGCATCGAGCAATATTCCAGACTGGGCAGGATACAACTCACTGTTGTCTGAAAGCAAGCCATTGACCCAGGTCGGAGCCCTTCCACTACTCCCAGAGGTGGCACACGAGTGGTCAACCCTGCTGACTGTGATCATGCAAGCAATTCTACTAAGAAGGCTGGCTGTTTGTGAAGATCACCCCACTGTGATTTCATTTGACATGGTCTTTATGAGAAGGTGATCCAACTGCTAGATGCCAGACCTGACCTGAAATGCACAGTTGTTCCACGACTGGGAGAGCTACATGTTACCATGGCTCTTGGTGTCTCCATGGAGAACTCTGGTATCTGAATAGAAGCTGATGTCTATGGGTCTGCGACAACAAGGCAAATCCTGAAGTGTACCCATTACAAGCGTGCTCTTCGTGCCCACACCTATTCATATGTAGCTCTCTATGAAATGGCACTAGAGGAGTTCTTCAAGGACAACTCACAGCTGAAAGAGGTCTGTCTGAAGGCAACAGGGGGAGTTGAAGCTGCCTGTTTTGAGGGGAGCAAGCACACACAAGCTGAGTCTGTGAAACAAGCAAACACCACTCTACTTGAGGCCTTGACCACTGCTGATGTCATCACAATTTTCTAAGAATGAGAGAAACAGAGATCCAATAATGCAATTTTTAAGGCAATGATGAACTATCTACATCGAGTGGAAGCAATCCTGTTCTTCGTCGCTGCAACCTGGACCTTCATCTCCAAGCTGGAGAGCAGCTGAGCAAGCTCTTCTTCGCCTTTGACCGAATCATATACAAGCAACTCTGGCCCAGAAACATCACAGACATGCATGATCTGAGGACCAATCACCCTGAAACCTGGGAAGAGCTGCAATCAGGCAACATTGCAGTCACAAAGAATGATATTCCCTTTGTATCCATCGGGGCGGACCATGCATGCGAGCATCTCAACAAGCTGATGAAAATTTATTCTGGACTCATCGGCATCTCAAACAATGCCAATGCTAGACAGAGGTTCTTCATGGTCACACCAGAACTCTCCCGTGTTGCAAAAGATTTCAAGAGTCAGTTTGATTTGGAACCTGACAAAACCAGGAAGCATCATGACCAAGGCAGCCATACTGAAACATGGAAACCCATTTTCTGCTGAAGGTGACAAGCTGGACAATGTAATCACTCTTGCCTTCATTCCTGATGAGTATGTACCAACGATCTTGAGTGCAGATGTGACTGGACAAAAGCTGTATGAAGACTATGTGTCAGAGCGAATCAATGGAGATGTCAGCCTATGGGCACCAGTAAAGAAGAAGAAAAACAAGATGTTCATGTCTGCAATCAAGAAAGCCACTGTAAAACTTCGAGACAAGACTGTGGATCTAAAGGAGACCAAGGACTTGTATGGGAGACTGATGGTCCTGGCCAGGTCCAGCAGAGACATCAACCACAAAGAGGCCATTGGGAACCACAAATTCACTCTGACACCAAGAGCCCTTTTTGCTCCAGATGGTACAATCCTGCCATGCCTGGACAAATCGAAGCTGATCCACCTCCTCAGCAAGTTGGAAACAGCAGAAACTACACAGCAGCCAGAAGATTGGATGGACACCACACCATATGCTCCAAGTCGCAAGATAGCCCTGGTAGATGGAATGGTTCTTCTGCAGCAGATGGCCAAGAAACCAGCAACCATGGTGACATTCAAAGATATCAGTGAATTCTTCAACGACAGGCTGATGTCCCTCACACGAGATTATGATGAAATCATCCTTGTGTTTGACAAGTACAGGGATGATTCTATGAAGAGTGCTACCAGGGACAAAAGAAGGAAAGGAAAGGCACCAATCCAGTAATATCAGGTCAGAGATGAAACAAATATAAACCACATCCCAATGAGTAGGTTCCTTTCACATGACAAGACGAAGGCTGACCTCACAAACTATCTTGCTGTATAGACTCTAGAGTACAACAATACATCACACAAACTGGTCATCACCTCTTCTTCAGGGCATACCAGTAGCAACGAAGACTTGCTTTTCCAAGACAACAATCATGAAGAAGCAGACACACTGTTGATCTACCAGGGTGTCATGGCATCACAGCGCAAGCCAGTGGATGCACAGATGGTTTTCTTCTCCCCAGACACAGATGTCCTAGTGTTAGTCATAGCAAACTATGACCTCATGCTCAAGAACACTTCCATTTCCATGGCTTCTGGGGTTATGGAGATAGAGCCAATCTGGAGAGCAATATGGGCAGAAAGAGCAAAGGCTTTGCTAGCCTTCCATGCATTCACTGGCGCTGACAACACTGGAAGGTTCTCTCATACAGGCAAAGCAACCTGGCTGCAAGTCTACATGAAAGCAGATAGAGATGTAATCAGTTCTCTGCAGATGCTTTCAACAGAGGCAGAAGTGACCGAAACTGTGCTGGCTACTCTCGCTATCTTCGTCTGTGCAGCCTACTCCCCCAAACGCATCTACATCAAGACTATATCCGAACTGCGATGGCATCTCTTCTGCAAGCACATGGTAGAAAGTGATAAGCTACCTCCTACCCTTGGAGCTCTGAGACAACATATCCTGAGAGTCCATATCCAAGCCAGAGTGTGGGGACAGGCCAGCATTGCTATGCAGGATCCTCAGCTGGATCCCCTGCGGAATGGCTTCCACAAGGAGTCCGATGGCCAGTTGAAACCAACCATGACAGATGCCCTTCCAGCTCCAAAGGCCATCATTGAGATGGTAAGCTGTCAATGCAAAAAGTTCTTCTGCCAGATGTTCGTGCAGAACAAAGAACTTATCCTGCACCGATCTTTGCCAGTGCGGCAGTGAGTGTCAGAATGGTGATGATACATGTATATATAAAGACTCCATGGTTGATCACTTGTAAAGAATTCAGTAAAACGGAAAATTTCAGTCAAATAAGTTTGTGGTTGAATCAAGCTTATTCATTTTCTATACCATTGGATTCCTTGGCCCTGAAAATGGTGATTTAGCTGTAAAAATCAAATTAAAAAAAATGGGATATTGACGAAAACCCTTTTACGGCGGCCATTTTGAAAAATCCAAGATGGCGGCCATATAGGTATCAGGGAAAATGGAAACATTATTTTCCTGATTACAATTAGATTCCTTGGCCCTGAAAATGGTGGTTTAGCTTTAAAAATCAAATTTCTAGGTTACTTAGTAGCTGGGATATTGACGAAAAACCTTTTTAGGGCGGCCATTTTGAAAAAATCCAAGATGGCCGCCATAAAGGTATCAAAGCAAATAAAAACATTATTTTTGTTATTACCATTGGAATCCTTGGCCCTGAAAATGTTGGTTTTGCTGTCAAAATCAAATTTCTATGTTATTTAGTAGCCAGGATATTGACGAAAACCCTTTTAACGGCAGCCATTTTGAAAAAATCCAAGATGGCGGCCATTTAGGTATCAGGGCAAACTAGAACATTATTTTTCTGATTACCATTGGATTCTGTGGCCCTGAAAATGGTGGATTAGCTGTCAAAATCAAATTTCTCGGTTATCTAGTAGCTGGGATATTGACGAAAACCCCTTTTACGGCGGCCATTTTGAAAGATCCAAGATGGCGGCCATAAAGGACTCGGGGCAAATGGAAACATTGGTTTTCTGATTGCTTATACTATAACGTTTCCAAAAATGTATAGTTTTCAGATTCTCCAAACTTGACACACTGCATGTTATTGAGGTAAGGGTGTGCAAGACAGATTTTGTGTGAATATTAGATAAGGCGTTGCCATGGTAACCACAATTTGCACATGATTTTCATACTATTGGTAGAAATTGTGGTTACCATGGCAACGCCTTTTCTAATATTCTCGAAAAATGTGTCTTGCACACCCTTACCTCAAGAACATTCAGTGTGTCAAGTTTCATAAAAATTGTTCAAAAACTGTGAAAGTAGTTCTCTCCACAAGATTTTCATATGTTTGGTGCAAAATTGTGGTTACCATGGCAACGCCTTATCTAACATTCACGAAACATGTGTCTTGCAGACCCTTACCCCAAGACCATTAAGTGTACTAAATTTCATCAAAATTGCTCAAAAACTGTTAAAGTAGGCCGCTCCACAAGATTTTCATAGTTTTGGTGCAAAATTGTGGTTACCATGGCAACGCCTTATCTAACCGCCCTGAAAGAAAGAAAATAATAACTTCGGGACACGTATGACTTTTGCGATGAAACTCTTCATATGTAGTTACATCAAATAGATATCTAATAAATTAGTGTACAACCCCCCCCCCCCCCCCCAAAAAAAAAAGAAGAAGTTAATTGCAGATATTCATGAAGTTGTAAGTAGGCAGGTTAATTACATGGTGCACTTCTGGATTATTGATGGTGGGAAATTCATAGAAAGGAATATTTTGGTAAGGCTGAGCTTTAGTAACCAAAACCTGCACAATAGCATTACAAACTAATACATGTAGTTATAACTCCACCATGCTCGAAATGTATAGAAATTATTACAAACGTATAAGTAAAATGCATGTTATCATTCAAAAAGAGCCATTACAACACAAGAGGGCGCTCTCTAAAAAAAGCATTCAATTCTTGATATCAAGAATTATATTCTTGATATCAAGAATTGCCACTTGTTCAAAACGGGAAATCATTTCTTGATATCAAATTCAACTATCATCAATAGGACACCGACACAAAGAGTAAAATAATCCTTTAATTTTGTCAACAAAATAGCATGCACGGCCTGGTAGCTACCACCAGGCATATGCATACTGGCCGGGGAATCATGACTTTCCTTCGTCAGAATAGGTGATTGATTTACCCATTTTACGAATTTAGACACATACAAAAACAAAAAGAATAACATGTCCAACGAATAAAATGTATTGTTTTATTAATCCAATTAGTTTAAAGCATCAACAATGCGGGGAGATGCGGGTGAGTTGAGCCGCATGGAGAGTTGATCCACCCCCCTCTAACTTCCAATGAGAATTATACAAAACTTAACTGGTGCCCTCTTGTGTTACCCTTTAACATACATGTCTTTTTTTTTTAGCAAAAGCAGTTTGAAGAGCTGGAGCATGATATAGGAATGGGCCCCACTAATCTTCAAAATACCGAAAAAAGTGAATTTCCAAGTCTTAGGTTTGGTCATCTCTACTACTTACATGAAAGCAATTGACAAGCAACTTTTCATGTATGATGTTGATCGTGTATTGTATTTTCATTTTGATGAAATTTGATGAAGAATTCAGTTTTTGATATCAAAAATTCAGTTCTTGATATCAAGAATTGAATTCTTGATATCAAGAATGCATTTCTTGATATCAGGAAATATGAATAAAAGCTAATAATGTACTGTTTTGGTTTGAGGGATTTATTAAAATCACTCTGTAAATATAACATTGGAATATACAAAATAAAATCCACAATATTTGTTTTGGTAATGTACAATGTAGAGCCGTTTGGCATATGGCATTTAAAATGAAATTAAAATAAATGTTTACATTCAAATTCTGTATGAACTATTGTTACCCAACACAATACAGTCAACTTTTGCTTTACTTTTGGTTAATGTAATTGTGTTTTTTTTGTGGTAAAAAGGTTATAAACGTCTATATGATTGTCTTATGATTAGAATTTTATATTTGACACTATCGATGTCGGTTATTTATTTACCAATTTGTCTCTTGTATCCTGTTTTGTCTCTACTGCGTGTTTGTAAAGCGAAGAGTATTATGGCTCATAACAACTGAACATTACTCAATGATATTATTGCTTCGTTGTATAGATGAATTGTATATTAGTTATTATGTTGTTGGTTGTACTGTCATTTGATTCCATTATTTGTATGCAAATTTTGAAGACTTTTGAAATGAAAGTCTGTTAAAACGAACCAGATATTTTCCATCATAATTTATGTCCTCTTTAACGTATTTCATTCAAAACATTTTACACAACTTTCCTTTTGTTGGAGGAGATTTTTTTCAGTAAGGAATCCAACAAACTTTGTATACACTATAAATAATATTGTAGTGGTCTTTATAAACTCGTCATTTTTTAAAATTATTTGCTGCCCTATGATCCAAGTAATTTCAATAATTAAGCCAAGCTTTTTTTATAAATTATTCTTGGAGCTGCGACAATATAAAATTTATCAAATTATTTGTGTTCTCATTTTAAAAAAATTATGAAAATGTTCTGATGCGATGACATGAACAATCCTAATAAATTATTTTCAGTTTATAATCCACTTAACGTTATGAGTGTGTTATGGCCCTAGATAAACTACACTGCTATTCAAGCTTATTTAGTACTTAATATATAATGACCTTGTGATTTTAACCATGTGTTTTAATTGTATTATAGAATGTATCTGTACAATGATGTATGTAGACTGATCACGAGGCAGTAGGTTTCTTGCCCAGTTTTATCAATTACATTTTTTTTAAATTCCCCCCTTTTTTTATCAATTATGAACAAAGGCTGCTCGAGTGGTTAAGAATTCTAGATGATTTTAGAAGAAATCAAAATGTCTGTAAATTATGTATATCAAAATATCTTATGCTCTGGACAAAATGTTTGATATTCCAGACAATAAATGTATACAACTATATGATTGCATATTGCACTTGTTATTTGTTGATGGTGTGAAATAAACCCTTTGCAAAAAGTTCCGCAATTCAAGTTTGAGCGTTAATAACTCTCTTGTCCTTATATTATCTTACTTAAATTTGGTATAAATAAAACAAAAAAAAGTTTATTCTTCTTTACATTGATACCCCATTTGTAATGCTTACATAATTATGGAATGTGCATTACACCTAAATATGGGCCAAGTCAAGATTTAAATGTTCAAAATGCATTGTTATTGTGTGGCCATTCAAAGACACATACATCTCCAAACAAATGAAGAATTCACATTGACAATAACGTTGTATTTTGCGACATTTTGCTTTGGCACGGCTCCATATTCAGGTCTACTGCACATTCCATAATTACAAACTCATTACAAATGAGGCATTTATTTATAAGGAAATAAACAGGCTTGTCAATTATATCAAATTTGAGTAGGATTATTTCAAAATAAAATATACATCAACGCTCAAACTTGAATCGGGGAACTTTTTTTGTGAGGGGTTTACATACATACATGTATACTATTAATAGAACCTCCTTATATTGAGATACATACTGTACATATACAATAGAACCTCCTTATATTGAGAAACACATATACAATAGAACCTCCTTATATTGAGATACATATACAATAGAACCTCCTTATATTGAGATACATATACATATACCATAGAACATCCTTATATTGAGATACATACATATACAATGCAACTTCCTTATATTGAGGAGATCAGGACCATGAATATTACTTTGTTATATCAGTTATCTCATTATATCAGGGTAAAAACAAATAACGGTAGATAAAAAGAGCCTATACTATTTATATAAAAGCTACCTTGTTGACGTTGTGTTATATCAGAGGCTTCAGAGCTCTTTCTAACGTGGTTTCAATTGTATGTAGTATGTACAGAGTCCCTGGAACACCTAAGGAATAGGGTTTCTCTTTAGAGAACATTTGCTTTTTTCAGTCTTGGGTTTTTGTGGCAGCATATTTAAAAGAAAAACTTTTTTGCGCTTTCAACTCTGATTTATTTCATTATATAGTTTTCAGAAACTAACCCAATATGTTTGCATTTGTCTATGTACTCACAATGAATGAGGAATTGAATCGGTTCCATGACATATGCTCCGCCGACATATGCTCCGCCGACAATTGCTCCGAAATATGCGACAAAAGCTCCGCGACAAATGCTCCGCGGCAAATGCTCCGCCGACATATGCTCCGCCGACAATTACTCCGCCGACAATTACTCCACCGACAATTGCTCCGCCGACAATTACTCCGCCGACAAATGCTCCGCCGACAAATGCTCCGCCGACAATTGCTCCGCCGACAATTGCTCCGCCGACAGATGCTCCGAAGATGCGACAATTGCTCCGCGACAAATGCTCCGCGATATTTGCTCCGTCGACAAATGCTCCACCGACAAATGCTCCGCCGACAAATGCTCCTCCGACATTTGCTCCGCCGACATTTGCTCCGCCGACAATTGCTCCGCGACAAATGCTCCGCCGACTTTTGCTCCGCCGACATTTGCTCCATCGAAATTTGCTCCTATCTGGATATGATTTAAGTCCCAAAATGCAAAAGCTCTATATACCGTGGTGAAGGAGACACCCCACTTCACACCCTCCAATGGTGTTTAGGGGCTTTAACCCCCCCCCCCCCCCACCCCCTTGGGCTGCCAAGAAAAACGCTTTTTTTTCAAACCCACCCCTTAGCATAAAAAAACAACAACATTGTCCTCCCCGCCCCCCCCCCCCCCCCCCCCCCCGGCTCAGTCGTCACGCTACTTCGGGCTTGGTAGCTTCGCTACGACGCAATATCCGGTGGTGATGCGCGTGTGGTTGATTGGTTGAGCCCCCAAAAGTTTTAGGTCATTGCGCTACTGGTCTCTGGCATATTATTTTTTCGAGTTCCCAAGCCAAAAAATAAAATAAATGGAAATTTTGGACAGCAACCGCGGAGGCGTGAAACTTGCATTTAAAGGTCACCTCTATGTAAAGAAGAGGAATCTTCAGGATGGTAGGATCCGTTGGCAGTGTGAAAAGCAGAGAAGTGCACATTGTAGTGGTGCCCTGACGTCAAACGGATATCAAGAAATAAATCGATATCAATAATTCAATTATTGATATCAAGAAATAGGAATAAATGTTAAAATGGCTTGCCATAGATTTGTACCAATGCGTACTGCATTCGCGGGTCTAGTCGTCGGGATTCGTGCTCAGTGTGACCACTCCTTTAGTATCGACGCGCATGATCCATGGCGAAATCCCTAATTTGCAAAATTCGCAAACGTTCGCAAACGTTCGCCGCTCAGTGGGATAAGACCTTAAGCATTCGCCATTCAATGGGTTGCTTATAAATGAATCATATAGTCATTTGGTTAGAACGTTAGCGACATGTCCTAAAACCGTTTGCAGAGGCTTGGGACTGTTTTGCAACAGTTTGTGAAAAATACGTTCGTAAAGAAATTTTGAACCAGTTGAAACTTTCTTTGCGACAAGAAAAACCGTTTGCGACGGTTTGTGAATTTTCTTGCAACCTTTAACAAACTTTTGCAACGGTTAACGAATCTTGGCGAAATCCCGCGATTTCGCTATATTCGTAAACGTTTGCCAACTTTCGCCGCTCAATCGGAAAGGACCTTTAGGTTAGTCATTCCGAAGGTTGGTTATTGCAAACACTTCAAAATAAATTCTGCTATTTTATAATGCTATAGTGCCAATTAAAAAAATGAAATAAACTGAAATGTTGAATTGGTCTTGCCAAGGGAGGGGAAGGGGGAGAGGTATGCTTAAAGGGATAGTTGAGTTTCTCTTTACCAGAAATCAACCACAAATTTTAGTAACAAACCAGATTTCATTTTCGTATTGACGACCCTATTTTATTTTCGGACTAATATAACGAAACTTCGGAATAATTGAACCTTCGGAATTACGAACCTCTTATACTGAATTGTCGGCGGAGCAATTGTCGGTGGAGCAATTGTCGACGGAGCAATTTTCGCGTCTTCGGAGCAATTGTCGCATCTTCGGAGCAATTGGCGAAGCAAATGTCGGCGGAGCAATTGTCGGCGGAGCATTTGTCGGCGGAGCAAATGTCGGAGGAGCATTTGTCGCGGAGCAATTGTCGCATCTTCGGAGCATTTGTCGGCGGAGCAATTGTCGGCGGAGCAAATGTCGGCGGAGCAAATGTTGGAGGAGCATTTGTCGTCGGAGCATTTGTCGGTGGAGCATTTGTCGGCGGAGCAAATATCGCGGAGCATTTGTCGCGGAGCAATTGTCGCATCTTCGGAGCATCTGTCGGCGGAGCATTTGTCGGCGGAGCAATTGTCGGCGGAGCAATTGTCGGCGGAGCATTTGTCGGCGGAGCATTTGTCGGCGGAGTAATTGTCGGCGGAGCAATTGTCGGCGGAGTAATTGTCGGCGGAGCATATGTCGGCGGAGCATTTGCCGCGGAGCATTTGTCGCGGAGCATATGTCGCATATTTCGGAGCAATTGTCGGCGGAGCATATGTCGGCGGAGCATATGTCGTGTCACCATGCACTCATGTGTAGTCAGAAATAACCAACTCGTTATGGGGTTCCCTTTAATCTATATGACGTCATACTATCCAACCCATACCGTAGTGGGTGATAGTGGGACCAGACGCAGTCTCCGTGGAACTACCCTCGGAACATAGACTTATTTTTCGGTCTAGCACTGATGCATCGTGGCATTAAAATGGTATGCTCTCTTACATTGTACATTTAGTTCTTCATTACTTCACAACAAATTATTTCTTAAAGCGCCCTCTATACCAAACTGAACTATCCCTTTAACTTAAACAAGTGAACATTATGTCAAAGCATTGTCACTGGCCATTCCCCCTTACCATACGAAAAGGCAATCGTCATTGTCATCTAAAAATTCTCTCATTTACTTCCAGCGATTCGAACCCGAGAACGATCGCTGCTGGAGAAGTCTGCCATCATTCAGAGTTTCTTCGCGTCGGTGATGCCGGGCATTCCTACCTTGGCAGCAGTCTTGTCCATCATCATCCACGTCTTGCTAGGAAACTCGCTGTCGGCTTCTGAGGTAGGGCTGCATGGACTCTACCCTATGATCAAACGAACGAACAAACATTCAAACCTACCAAGTAACAAACCGACCGACCGACCGACCGAACAACCAACCAACCAATTGACCGACCGACCGACCAACCAACCAACTAACCACCTGACCAATTTTAACCAACCAACCAACCAACCAACCAACCAACCAACCAACGTACCAACTGACCAATTTTAACCAACCAACCAACCGACCGACCGACCGACCGACCGACCGACCGACCGACCGACCGACCGACCGACCGACCGACCGACCGACCGACCGACCGACCGACCGAGCGACCGACCAACCAACCAACCAACCGACCAACCAACCAACCAACCAACCAACCAACCAACCAACCAACCAACCAACCAACCAACCAACCAACCAACCAACCAACCAACTTACCAACTGACCAATTTTAACCAACCAACAAACCAACCAACCAACCAACCAACCAACCAACCAACCAACCAACCAACCCACCGACCAACCAACCCACCGACCAACCAACCCACCGACCAACCAACCAACCCACCGACCAACCAACCCACCAACCAACCAACCAACCAACCAACCAACCAACCAACTAACCAACCGACCAATTTTAACCATCCAACCAACCAACCAACCAACCAACCAACCAACCAACCAACCAACCAACCAACCAACCAACCAACCAACCAACCAACCAACCAACCGACCAACCAACCCACCGACCAACCAACCCACCGACCGACCAACCAACCCACCGACCAACTAACCCACCGACCCACCAACCAACCAACCAACCAACCAACCAACCAACCAACCAACCAACCAACCAACCAACCAACCAACCAACTAACCAACCGACCAATTTTAACCATCCAACCAACCAACCAACCAACCAACCAACCAACCAACCAACCAACCAACCAATCAACCAACCAACCAACCGACCAATTATAACCATCTAACCAACCAACCAACCAAACATCAAATCAACCATACAAGTAACAGCAAAATACAAAGAGGCAAGGCCCCATGACACAAAACCCCAAAACAACATCCTATACAAACAATCATCCTAACCATGCTAACATGATCATATCAAATTGTAAAGCAGCCTCTGGAACTCAAACCAAAAAAAAAAGAAGAACTTTTTTTTGTTGATATTGTACCACGTAAAAACAAAATCGACGTTGCACAAGTCCTGACTAACAATGACTTGTTCGCCAATTTATGACTATTTCGTTAACGCACTCAATTCATTAAAAATATATCTATAAACTCAACACGGCTGGTATTCCTTTCCTTCATTGTACGCGATTATCACTAAACTCTAAGGCCCGGCGCAGACAGAGCCGACTCGACCAGATCCGACTGGTTTTCAGCCTGATTAACTCAGTATGCGCTGCCTCAGGACTCCGGTTTTGCCAGTCAAGTGCCAGTCGGAGGTCATTCGAAGCCGATTCAACACGTTGGTTCAGCTCCGACTTAGCCTGACTCTAGCCTGACTGAAAACCAGTCGGATCGGGTCGAGTCGGCTCTGTCTGCGCCGGGCTTAAGTCGAGTGTCCCGTTGCAGAAAGAGATACAATCGATTGTAAGTTACAATTGGTTATAAGTCAGACACAATGCGCGTTTCAACCAATCAGATTCGCGCATTTAGAGCACATGACCTGACTTACAATAAACGTACTATCGAGTGTATCCAAAGACTGTAGTGTATCTCTTTCTGCAACGGGGCCATGGACTGATTGCCGTTTCCGACACGTTTTAGCCTAGTATATATACGTTACCTTTTATTGGCAGGCTTTCACGCTTGTTTCTCTACTCAACGTTATGCGGTCCATTCTGGGCCCGACTCCGTATGCCTTCAGGGTTCTGGCAGAAACATCGGTGTCCTTCCAAAGGCTCAAGGTTGGTATATTTATGGTTTTCACTATGGTATATAGTCATGTCGCATTTACACAACCTACAATGACCAGGCTTTCATATTGATATGTCTTCTAAAATAAGCCACTACTACCTGTTGGCATATCTTTTCAACATCATGTGGTCAATCAATGGTCCTGTACTCCTGTATATCCCTTGTAAACGCCTTCGGGATTTTGGCAGAAACATCGGTGTCATTCAAAAGACTGATAACTTAAGGAGATACTATGTTGGTGTGATGTGTTATCTTAAAACTCGATTGAATACAACGTAACTGTCTAAAACAATGATTATTGAGTACATTTGTGATAAGTGGCAGATTATCCATGCACAAACAGGACATCATCACTCTAGAGCAAGTTGAGCCGAATGAGCCACTGGATGAAGCGAGTGAGAATATGGTTGAGATCCACGGGGGAACCTTCGGCTGGCACATCGCAAAGGCGGATGACCCGAAAGCCAGACGAGATAAAAAGGGCAAACAGAACAAAACGCACGGGAAGAGCATTTCCAAAATAAGTGGTAAGAACGAAATGCAATATTAACCGAGTTTTGTTTGTTTGGCCTTGCATTAATACACCCGTTCAACTGCTAAGCGATCAGTGTGTATGTGAAATTGCATGCCAAAATTGGTTTGAAATGAATGTGCTGCATCCGAATTATGTATAACTGTTTTGAGGATTTAAACTACCACAAATTAACAAATAATAACAATTATTATTATTTGTCAATTTGTGGTAGTTTAAATCCTCAAAACAGTTTTTGGAAAGTCCCCGTCTTTAACTGCAAAAGATAAGCAAATTGGTACTCATTTGATATATTATGTGTGACATTTTTAATTGAAATGTTTGGGGAAAATTGTGGACTATTCGCTGAAAATATTACAGTGTATTACGATGCAAAGACTAATCCAAATTAAATGGGTTCAAGCTCTTCACAATACTTTACAAGACACATTTCTTTTATTCTTCAGATGGAAATTCTACGACGGCGGATGCAAACGGAACGATGAATAGCGAACCATCGCAAACACTTTTATCTGGCGCAGAGGGCGATGATAGCAAGCTTCACACTGCTTTGTCTGATATTAACATAGTCATCAAAAAGGTAAAACCATTAGAGGCTATAAGGACATAATCATCATTAAATTCTACCCTAATCATATATGGAAATAAATTCAAATTCATATAGGTGTTACATATAAAATACTATGATTAAAGAATTATGCGCACATCACTATGATCGCGGAAACACATTACATAATACAGTTTGATGTTAAGTTTTAAACCCCTTTTGGCACATTGGAGCAGTTATTTCAAATCGACTCAAATCATGTTATTATAGTTTATGAAATGATAATACGGGCAAACATAATTCAACATCGTGCGATACATACTTATCTAAATTCCCAAAGCAATTGCTTTTAATGCACACAATTTGATTGAAATTAATGTGCTCCGTCCAATCTGTATTCAATACAGATTATTATTATTATTATTATTATGATAGTGTATATTATTTTAATTTTTAGTTTAATGGTAGTTTGATAAAGAAACAGTCACATTGTATATATCTCGTCAAGTCAAATACTTATATACCTACTTGTTAAAGATCCGATACAGTAGTAGTAAGCTCGTTCGATGAAATACAAACCAAATACATGTTATCTTGTTCCCGGGAAAATCAGGGCAATCTGAAGGGTGTGTGCGGAGCAGTGGGAAGCGGCAAGTCCTCCCTGATCGCCGCCATCTTGGGTCTGATGGAGAAGACGAAAGGCACGTGTAAAGTGAAGGGGCGCTTCGCCTACGTGGCCCAGGAGGCCTGGATCTTTAACGCCACGGTCCAGGAGAACATTCTGTTCGGACAGAAGATGGACCAGGACCGGTACGATGCGGTGCTGACTGCCTGCAGCCTCGAACAGGACTTGGACGTCCTCGTCGATGGAGACCAAACTGAAGTGCGTAAATTTGGTTTACATTACACTGCGTTGAAGTAATTACACTGCGTTGAAGTAATATTGTTATTAAATGTAGGTCTGCATATGCAGACTATTAACCCCTTTTTTTGTGTTCAGTATTAAAATGAATGGGGTGTAGTATCATGTTAAAACTTGTCTAATACAGACATTATTATAAATAAGGAGAGCGAATTTATACACATTTCTGACATCTTCAGCCATATCTAGCCTGTTATACTGATACATAATCCTTCTAACATTGACATTATACAACCTGATATATACTAAACCTGAGGTAGGCCATACATCAACGCGTGAAGGAACGGTTTCACTGTTATAATATGACACATTCACTACAGATCGGCGAGCGAGGCATCAACTTGAGCGGTGGTCAGAAGCAGCGTGTGAGTCTGGCCAGAGCAGTGTACGCTGACCACGACGTCTACCTCCTCGATGACCCGCTCAGCGCCGTGGACGCCCACGTAGGGGATCACATCTTCAACGGGTGTATCAAGGGTTTACTACGAGACAAGACGGTCCTATTTGTTACGCACCAACTACAGGTACTTACTTACTTACTTATCCAGCATTTGTATAGCGCCGTCTATCTAGTAAAACTATTCCGAGTAGCATGCTAACTGTGAGATTGTACAATTTCATTCTAATCTCAAGCTAACCTGAACAGAATTTGTACTAATGTGGGTATTAATATCGAATACCATAGCCTCATATACTTCAAATCTCGAGTCTCATGTCAGAATCGACTGGTGAAAGAATACCCCGCCTATACAAGAGGAGCTATATATATACGCTGCTTGTGTAACGGTCTCCCTTGTCTATCGATCCTGTAAATCAGAAGCTATGCCTAAAAGGCGAGTAACAGACAGATCCAATCCACATGAGCAGCACACATTATTTTTGTTTTCGGTTTTTTGTGCTTAGTTTATTTTGGTGTTATGTGTATAAAGAGACTTTGATATAGTAATGTTTTTTTTTTGTATCCGTAACAATTTTGCCCAGTACCTCAAGGACTGCGATGCAATATGTGTGTTGGTAGACGGTCGTGTTGTGGAGCAAGGTAGTCACGGAGATATAATGGGGAACGATGGGGAGTACGCCCGCCTCATCCAGGCGCACCTCATCAGTGGTGAGGACGTGCCGACGGACGATGCAATAGAGACTTCATCAGGGAAAGTGATAAGGTATATCAAACATTTATCTATATGGCATGGTTAACCATTTTCTTTTATATCAGAATTCACGCAGAACTGTTCACTAATGGCAGGTATAACTTGGATACAAAACAGTCAGGCACACTCCCTCGAAAACGCGACCGCGTGTAGTTCCGCGGAATACGGTTTATGCGTAATCGACCCTTGCCGTTGTCACTGTTCACTGCACATAGTTTCCCCGTACCCGTGCAAAGTGAATGGTTGCTTAACTCCCGTTGGTCATCGTTGGTCGTTGGAAACGCAGAACATTAACTATTTTCTACATGGCCGGTAGATGATTCTTAAAAGAAAACTGTATTGACGAATTAAAACATTTTTGTTCTGTATACCCTCAATGACCAATCTCCACAAACTAAAATGTTTAACCTCCAATAGAGCCTGTGTATGCGTTTAGATATGTTAATAAACTCGTCTGTTCAAATGTCGTGTCATTATTGTAGCACTTTGTGTTGTGCGAACGTTTTATGCACACGTATGACCTTTGTACTCCATCGTATGCATACAATTACGCATTGTGAACAACGGCTGTACCATATCGATATTACTCACATTGTGATCACCCGTGCGCACACACGTACTCAACAGTACGTTGTGTGTGCGCCCACCTACCAAATAAAGTGAATAATGTGATTTTCCCGACTTGTTTTGGGTCAAGTCATAAGATCTTAAGCACGAAAACATGATAAAATGGCTCATAACCTGCATCGTGACCTTCACACCGCACCGTCAAGAAAGTCAAGAAAATTGCACAACTCGAGTTTCTAGGAATGTCCCTGACTGACTAAAGTATACTGTGACCTCTATATGATTTCTTTTATGTATCGATACATTGTGTACGCTAATATCATATTGACGATTTAGAAAGGCAATGTGCACATTCTCACATTTTTTGTTGTTGCAGCCAAATACATTTGAGGAGTGGGAATCAAAGTGTCCCAAGCAAGGCAGTGACAGCGGAAGTGACAGCAAAACCAGGTATAATTGTTTGATCTGACGTTTATTATGCATGTTGTCTTAAAGACAACATGCATAATTAATTTATCTAACTATCGACAGATCCTAGGTAAATAAAAAAACAAAACAATCAAATACATCTGCTTACCATCTTGAGTCGTAAAGCACTCTTTTTTGGAGGACAGTGCGCATTAATCGTTGCATGTATTGTTCTTTAGCTGGACTCCCTCTCATCAACTTATCACTTTCTACGCGATGCGGCGAAATTAATTCCGATTTACTTCATGTTTTACATTCTAATGTTCTAAGTGAATTAAATGAAATTCGTGGCGATTAGTGTATTCTCATTTTAAAATCGTTATTGTAACATGATTATGTACAGTAATGTCCTTGGGTATTATACAATGCAGTTTGTTCAGCAATGTTTTCAAACCTCTCGTTCCATTTTACTAAGCGTTAAAACTGACATCTGAGGAGAAGCTTGGCAGTGGCAAATTACAATGGAAGACTTGCCAGGGCTACATCCGGGCCATGGGCGGTTACTGTAGCGCCCTCGTCGTTCTGTTCTCCTTCGTAATCATTGCTGGGTTGTACGCGGGCAACGTCTGGTGGCTCAGTTACTGGATAGAGACGAGTGGCAACAGACATGTGAGTATTAATTCCATGGTCCACTCTAGTCACAATTCCAGACACATACATTATAAACTTTTTAGGGATTACTTTCAGGCATACTTTTATAAATTAATTGTACATCACCGGGAAGCTTTAATCATAATCGTATGCGAGATAAATTCGCACATTATACGATCATCATGCTATTATGAAAAGTTCATATTTTTATTATGAAAAGTTTATAGCTCTTTGACTACGGGAAATGTTCGTGTCATGTACAGACATTAACTTATTAAGAAAAATTACATCTTGTAGGCAATTAGGACATATTATATAATTAACATTTCGTTTAAACGACAATGACGTACGTCTTTATTTGGCAGTTCAATGAAACTGGAAATGGAACAGAAGCGAATGTGGTCAACGACCCTCGATTGGGGTTCTACATGGGCATCTACGGCGGCTCTCTGTTCCTCATCATCATGTTCTCTCTTATCAAAGGTGTTCTCTTTGCCAAGGTATGTCTGTAATGTATGCTCACGGTTACGTAATTACGTACAATACTGTTATGTATATTTTAAGCCAAAATATCACTTTGTTGTATTTTGGGTCGAAAACACGGATAACTTTGAGACATCAAAGACAGATTTTGATGGGGGTTGGTTTTCCTTGTCCATTCGGGCGCCAGTGTTAAATACACTTAATATGGACGCTTAACTTCATTTTAAACGTTTAGGCATGGTAGATGGATCTGGGAATTGGATTCTTGTAAATTAATTCGGCATTAACAAGGTAAACAAACCTTCGATTTAGTTTCTAGATCATATCACTATCATTATCTTCCGCTTATAGTCCCCAGTGGAACTTTTGGAAGAGATGAACACAAGGTACAAGGTTTTTGAAGATAATAAATCTGTGTACATTATTGACTAAGACATGTGGACCAACCTCGCGGTAGCCGGCGGAAGTCGCGCTGGCCAGTTCTCCGAAAATCAAGTGGGAAACTAAACTATCAACAGCTATAGTTTCATTCTGAAATTTGGAGTAAAACATCGAAATCCCACTACCCTAGAATACGTGTTAACTTCCTAAATTGAAACGGCTTAAAACGTCAACATTACAACGCCTTAAAAGAGTTCATCCACACATTTACACTGAATCATAGAAAGTAATACTTTCTTGATATTCTTTGTTTAAGTTGGGAATAGTTTAAGTTCTCTACAGCATTAATTTGAGGATTTGTAAATGTATAATTCCTTATTGAATGCTATATAAAGCTAACCCTGCGAGCGTCGTCCGGTCTGCACAGAAGCCTGTTCCAGAAGGTGATCAGGAGTCCCATGAGCTTCTTCGATACCACGCCCACCGGCAGAATCCTCAACAGGTTCTCCAAGGACATGGACGAACGTGAGTTACTCATTTAAAGCATTTCATTAAATAGCGATTTTTAAATCCAAGTCGGTGATGTCATTTTAGTTTTACAAAACAGGAGAGGGGACGTATTTTGTATCTGTTTGTTATTGTTGTGCGTTGCTCTTCCTTTTTTCTATTATTAAAGACTAACATTACCATCTGTAATACTATACATTTAATGTAACAATTACTTTCGTCGTTACTAAGTTTTCTCTTCTGCCATCAGTGGATGTCCTCTTTCCGATCAACCTGGAGTTTACTCTCGACACAGTTTTCTCGATCCTCGCATCCATCGTCACCATCTCGATTATCTTCCCATATTTCCTCGTCGCCGTCGCTGTCGTTTTCGCCATCTTCGTCGTCATCATGCGCTACTATCACAACGGCATCAGGGACATGAAACAGCTGGAGAACGTGAGTCGGTCTCCCTGGTTCTCCCACATCGGGTCCACTGTGGGAGGGTTGGCCACCATCCACGCCTATGGGAAGACAGACCAGGTCGTCAAGAAGTAAGGCTCCTTGGAGTAACCAAGTTCAATGCGTGAACGTTATCGAAAATGATACAAACATTATCGCAACATTATGTAATTACGGTATTAAGATTATCGTTGCTGCTTAACCTTTTTTTAACAAGGTCCAGGATTTTAAATGCCACTGTTTGTTCATACAATATTGGGTAGTTCTCTGTTTCCACTCCTATCCTATCCTCATCTCTCCTCACCTTGGCCCCGTTGCAGAAAGAGATACAATCGATTGTAAGTTACAATTAATTGTAAGTCAGATCATGTGTTCTATAGATGCGCGAACCTGATTGGTTGAAACGCGCAAAGTTGCTTTAATACTTACAATCAATCGTATTAACTTACAATCGATTTTGTATGTATTTCTGCAGCGGGGCCCTTGAGTGTAATCATGTTGCCGGATTAAGGCAGGAAAATATGATTTCCGTTTTTTCCACAACATCCTTCAAAAGCGCCTCCGTGAAGAATTACCAAGTCGCCACGATCTAGTTCAGGCTTATTGGTAAATTGCATGTTTCTAATTTTATGAAGAAAGATATTTCACAACAGTTGCACAACATTATTGATATTACCTACATTCTCCAGTCTCTACAAACAGGGTATTAAATCGGGTAGCACTCCAGCTTTAATGGTACATTTGACGTCCTCGTTGACATTTAGATTCAATCTGAGATTCAAATTGGAATGTGGCGTTAAACATATTTGTTCAAACAGACCTTTGGTGAAAGGGCATGAAACTGGGAGAGGATGGTACGTGCTTAAAGGGACTTAGTAACATTGTCTAAATCCTCAAAATCAAATTGGAATTATAGCGCCGGTTCCCTCATTCCTTGTTGTATTCGTATTAGCAATAAAATCATGGGGCTTGTTTCGGTTTTTCAAATTTCCTTTTTGTTAAAAAGATATTTACGATTAAAAAAAAACACTTTCAAAGTGTTCAGATGTTAAATTATCCACTGCACAGTGACAACCGTGTGTAAAGTGACTGCAATGAGTTAGTGAATATCACTTTGCATTTCTGCTCATTACTCGGCCATATAACGTCCATTTAACTTGAAATTTTCACGCAACACCCAGTGGACATATCAGATATCAACAATATGCATTGTATCAACTATTCATCACTTTCTGCACATGTCAACAAAGTTACTAGATCCCTTTAAGACAAATACTGTTTAGATTTTCCTGTCCAGTACAAATCCCATAATAACAGTTTGACCAAGATTATTTATATTTATTTAAAATTAGTATACAGTCAAATAGGTAAATTCTAATTTCTAAAATATTAAATTATTGAATAGCTATTGACATTTAAATAAATTCTCGGATGAGCATGCTCTTGATTGAATTCTGATACTTAACATTTTTTAGAATAACGAGATTACAGTCCAAAAAACCTGCCTGTCGATTAATTGTCTGCTAGATATATGGAGCTACTTGACACGAACGCACATGCGATGATGCTGTTCCGCATGGCGAATCGATGGGCTGGGGCCCGCCTGGAGTTACTGGTCGTCTTCATGATTGCTATAACTGCGCTCATGGCGGTTCTTACGAAGGGACAACTGCCACCCTCGTTTGTGGGACTAGCGATTTCATTTGCTATCCAGGTGACTACCCGCCATATGGCGTAACCGTAACCATGGTAATCGGGGTAAATTATGGGTAGAGGCACTATCTTACGCATTTGATGTCCTTCAGCAAGGCATTTTTAATCCACATTGCTGCTCTCTACCCAGGAGTATATGAATGGGTACTTGGACGGGTGTTGAATTAGCCTGTAGCGCTCTAAAATCATCGGGCAGATTGGGCTAGTATGCTCTCCCTGGGAGTTGAGATGGTGCTCAAGATTGTGCGGGTTTGAACTGTACCTGATGACCAAGGGTAATAATGCGCCTCTGAATATTGCACCTAGATACATGGCGCTCTATAAATGCTATATTTTTAATAATTATTACGCAAGCATAACACGGGGGCCAACGTAAGTCCAAAATATATAGCGTTATGATATTATTTTTTAGTTCACCTCGTTACAGGGATGAAGCAGCAATAAAAAACCTTACTCCACTTTGTAGTTACACCATCTATGTACCTATATGATTCATTTAAGTAAAACACCCCTTAATGTCGTTTTTCCACGTTTTAGGTTTTTTTAAAGGTGATACTTCAAACATAAATGAATAGTGTATGTTGCAGTTTGTTTAATTGGGAGATAAAATCACGTCCGGTATTCGAATGCCAAAGTGACATATTTTCACACAAAAAACCCAATATCTAACAGCATAAAATGCAAACACAATAAGATTGTTTATATCCATATTACTTACTTTATACACCATGTATCAACTGCTATTTTATGTGAAAGGAATACGATGTACTTGTATTGAACTATTGAACACGAACGTCATCTTCAGAACAGACTGTTGAAGAAAACACAACATGTACGAAGCCATATCCAGACTACTGCAGGTATAACATCTTTTGTTTGTTGAAATTTGTCTCTTCTTTCAGTTGGGCGGTAAATTCAAATTTTTCATCGGAATTGTAGGGGACACTGAAGCGCGGTTTCTATCAGCAGAACGAGTACTAGAATATATAAACGTGAGTTGAATCGTTATAATTATGATTGATTTTACAGCGGTAAATATGTTATCATCTATTGGTCAATATAGTTTAACTTCCTTTATTCTTTAATCTTTTTCATTCATTCTTCTGTTCAGTCTTCCTTGATAACTTTTAAGCTTTCCGCCTCTTGGAACATTTTTGTTCTATAACTCGATGCTTTAAATTGGATGATTTGTGCCAACTGCAAAAACAAAATTCGATAGGACGTTGCCAGGTGCAGTTATGACAAAGCTAAAACAAAAAAGTAAACTAGATATTTCCTCCTCCCTTCAAGTGTTGTTCTAAATTGAATGTGAGCTAATAAACCATAAAGCCCGCTAAATTAATTAAACCGTTAACATTTTGTCCAACACAGTCTCTGAAAGCAGAGGGTGCTGAGGTCTCCACAGAGCCAGAGAAGGACTGGCCTGTAGAAGGCCACATCCAGTTCCAGGACCTGCGTCTCAGATACCGGGAGGACCTACCTCGGGTACTCAAGGATGTGACCCTAACCGTCCGTGCAGGCGAGAAGATCGGCATCGCAGGTAGAACAGGTTCAGGTAAAGACCTATGATAGGTTTACTGTAGTACGATAAGTGAAACAAACACCGGATGGAAACAGATTTTCTACATTTTCGCCCACAGGTCTTCTTCTGGGATTTTATTTCTGAATGATCAAGATCAACACATGTTATAAAGAATGGCGCGAAAGACAGAAAAGGCGCACAGTCCTGCAGATATGAAAGATCTAGAGCCACACATCCAGAAAAAGCCAGAAAAAAGCCGTATGAGTGAAACGTTGGACAACTATGTCTTCACATGGTGCTTCTTTTACTTTTTGGACTACACCGACGCAGAGCAACGTGTACGATCATGATGAAAGGTTTACATGTCTATGTGATCGAACCACAAGCGAGTAGCCGTTTGATGTGACTGGATGGGGCTTCATTGATTTTTGTTTTTGTTCAGACCTTTTATGGGAATGATTAGCGTGTGAAAGCTTGCACTATTAATCAAGCATGCAGTTGGTGTATACCTTTCGTCAAACCTGCACAATAAGGGGGTCCTCTGTTGCCGTCTCAGCCTTAAAACGATGCAGAGAATTTCGATAAATATTTCCTTTATATTATCATTACTTCGACATAAACGACAAGATAATTATGTTCTTGGTTCTTGGTTGATTTCCCTCCAACATATTCCATCCGGAATTTAAACTGGAGGTGGTGGAGAATGGACTTAAGGAGGAGTTTGTTTAGAGTGAAGAATAGCTACTTTGAAGGAGTCCGCATTTTTAAGTGAGACAATAGAAGGATGATTTCAGATTAATAGCATCTACCATTTTCTGATTATAGAGTTTACAGTATTATAACAAACTTAATATATTATTTACATCAATAAGCATTTAACCAATCAACAAACTAACCACTTATTGATCGAAAAATAGTGGTTTATTACACAAATTAATATTGGTCTGTTTACAGGAAAGTCGTCTTTAGGCGTAGCGCTCTTCCGTCTCGTAGAGGCAGAGGGGGGAACCATCGTCATCGACGGAGTCAACATCGGAACGATTGGTCTCACTGAACTCAGGTCAAGGATATCAGTGATACCACAGGACCCGGTCCTCTTCATAGGAACTATCAGGTGGGTTTGGGGTTTGGGCAGTTGCTGTCATAAACGTGATTATATAGCCGATGCACAGTACATTGCAAACGTTTTCATTTACATTTATTATTTTTATCTTTGATTTGATATCAGAAGTCTTCAGAGTCTGCAGAGATTGATATGTCATTATTGCTGGTGGCAGCATTGCTAAGATCGGTGACATCGGTTTCAGCGGTAGTGCGATATCACAGGCAGAGTGTGGTGGTAGTGGTGGTACTGGTGGCCCGGCAATGACGATGCTTTGGCGATGACGTCGTTATTGTTCGTAGGACTGGATTTTTGTAATTCAGACACATAATTGTTAATCCAGGGCCCAGGTTCATGAAACCGTGCTCTGGAAGAGTGTTCCATGTACGGACAGCTGAATCTAAAATTTGCTTAATAATAGTATATGGAACTAAGCTAGTGGAGTTTTATGAATATGGGTCCAGGTACCCATCATGCACGTATAATGTAATATAGATATGGAAACTAACTGATTTCCATGTTGACATTTGTTTTTCGGTTTTGTTTCCACTCATCGAAACTCAAAATTATATAATTGCAGGTATAATCTGGATCCTTTCAACGAGTATCGTGACGACGCCCTCTGGAAGGCACTTCAAAGTGTCCGTATGAAAGAACGAGTGAGTAGCACCTGTCACAAACGTGTTGGAAATATGTTGACATGAATGAGGTCTCTCCAAAATGTCTAGAGTTCTAGTGAAATGTCTCCAAAAAGATGTAAAATTTATAAAAAGTTAAACTTTTGATTTTTGTATGGTTCTATACAATGCAAATGCCATGAGATCAGTGGGACAATATAATAATACAGCCTTTGCCATGAACAGTGGAAAGTACGTAACACCACCAAACTCAACGGTCAAGGGAGTATTATTGCCATAATGCAATTAGACAAACAATTGACGATTGGAAAAGGAACTGTTAATCCACTATTACAACAAATATGTTTTAGATTTTCCTGGTTGTAAAACGAATAGAATGTCGTAGGTGTGAACCGCTAGAGTTCTAAGTAAGTTTTGATGATTTTGACGATGTTAATATCGCTTTAAAGGGATAGTTGAGTTCTGGTAAGGAGAGTACAGTTTTGGTGAATCTGAATTTTAGTAACCAAAACCTGCATCATTACATTACAAACTAATAGTTATAACTAGAAAGGAACACAAATTACAAATTACGTAGTAAAGATCATGTTATCATTAAAAAAAGCCGTTAAAACGTAAGAGGGCGCTCTTTAAACACTCAACCATTTTGAATGGAATATTGTGCATGTGATGTTTTGTTGAAATAGTGATTAGATAGAGAAATAACCAACAACTATTTAAATACCTATTTTGTAACTTTTTGAAAAGAGGAAGCTGGTTCAAAATTCTCTAATAAACCTGAGGCCCCAGCTTTATTACAAATTGTTATATTTATGGATATTTCAGCCGTCTCTGAACCGATTTTGATCAAACAAAGATTATTTTATTATTTAAATATTATGCTCTTTCAAATTTTACACTCAGTTTTTCATTACCTCACAAAAAAAAGTAGTCTAGCGCCCTCTCTACCAAAACTCAACTATCCCTTTAAGCATGTTATGTGCGAAATAAATAGATACAGCGGAAACAACAGACCATAACCAGAATTGATCTGTTAAACATGACTACTTATTTAGACTGAAGTCAGTTTTTTTCATTTAGTTGATCAATGTTGTTGTGAAACACGTTTTATAATGTTGTTTCTGGCCTATTTAAACTTGACATAATTATGCTTCCGTTGCAGATCAGTGCAATAGACCACCAGTTAGAGGCGCCCGTAACTGAAGGTGGCGACAACTTCTCTGTTGGTGAGAGGCAGCTTCTATGCATGGCGAGGGCGCTCCTTAGAAATAGCAAGGTAACATAAAGACAAATATAATATGCCCACTGCTACATATTTTACTTAGCTGTAGGTGTGGTTTTCTTTATACACCCACTAATAGATTTACAGTAAAACATTTACACGGTTAACTGCCAAGATTGTGATTCTAGACGGTCCTAGATTAGATTTCTTGGTGTTGACATAGTGTATGTTTTATGAAAAATGATAATATACATCCTTTCCATTGCAGTACTAATGTTTTAGAATGTATGATCCTCGCTAGTATGCACACAATATTTACATTATTTTATATGTATTATGGGGAGACAAAATTTGTTGATCATGTATATGAGTCACGCAATAAATTAACGCGAAATTTTCCATCAAGTACCATTTTAAACAGCATATATCGTTGATATTTAATGATGATAAACTATACAAAACATATATATGTAGAGTCAACACAATCTTCAAGGCATGTACATACTCAATATTATTTTTGTTCGTATTTATATAAATACAGGAAGGATATAAATCAATCAAGAGGGAATTAATTGTATTTCTTTTCATATTATGTTCGCATTCTAATCTTCCCATTAACTTAGATATTGTTCCTTGATGAGGCAACAGCGGCGATAGACACGGAGACGGACAGTCTGATACAAGAGACAATACGCTCAGCATTCAGTGACTGTACAACACTCACCATAGCACATCGACTTAACACAGTACTAGACTCGGATAGAATACTCGTCATGGATGATGGAAAGGTGATGCAGATGATCACTGAAATACATTTTTATTTTTTTAGCATTATTTAAACATTTTATAAACTGTAGGATATTTCTGTAAATAAGCCAGGTTCTTGCTCTATAGTACTCCACAACTACAAGTATGCAATATCCAGTATTGATGTGCACATGATAAGGAAAACCAGAGAAGTTTTTATTAGTGTAAGTTTTGTTCTTCTTTTTAAGACAAATATATAAACACCAAGCTACACACTATGGCATGAATTCTCATCAGTGACACAACTTTAGTCCGTGCTAAAAAGACATACGGTATACTATACCAGTAACCAGTTAAACCGTTTTTCACCTGTGGACTCATTGATTAATGCCATTTACCACCGGAGATATTCCAATGTTTTTCTTTTCATTATCCAGTCCTTTAGTTCTGCTTAGGCATGAGGACATTGGGCCGCTTGAGTTTCAAGCAAATTGCGGTCTGTATGCAGGACATTATATTACTGGTGACCGGTTATACTATTACTGAAATGGCAAGCGGCCCTTTGTCCTCATGCCTAAGCTGGATAAAAAGGAAACAAAAGGTGGCAAATGGCAACCTTCAATGGGGCCACATGTGCAACACGGTTTAACTTGTTACTGATGGACAGTAGTCGTTGTCTTTTTAGCCCAGACTAAAGTTATGCCTGATGATAATTCGGGCATATGTGTTTTGTTATTTCACGTTGTCCAAGTTAATTGAATAACTTACATTGACGTTATCATTTATTTATAAGTTTAATTCTTTCTAAACTAAAATTAATTTAATCTCACTCGTATAAAAAAAGGTTTTCATCAAATACGTCGGTCTGTGAACAAGGGAAAGGAATATTCGTTAACAAATTAATTCCTCTTCAACTTATATCCACGATGCAAAGTTAATGTATTCTCATTTGAATAATAGTGTGGTAACTTTGACGCGGTTTGATAGCTTCTTATCGAATAACTTTCAATGTCTAATACCTACTGATATTTTCTTCGTTATGTTGTTTGGGATCTCAGGTGGCCGAGTTCGACACCCCAGCCGTTCTTCGCAGCAATCCTAATTCCCTTTTCAGCGGGCTATTAGCCGCGGCCGAGACACGGGAGGAAGACGCTCCTCACGACGGTCAGTCTGCTGGGTCAGAACATAGACCTACTAATGGTGGAAACGCGGACGTGGTTGGGCGATGATCAGCGGCGGGCCGTTCTTCGGACGGCAACCACCACTCCTTAGCCACGTGTATTACTGTGGACGTATGGTGGCCCTAAAGGGACATCGCGAATCGTGAACTTTGATGCCGCCCTTCTTCAGGATTGAACACGGCACATTTTGAATCTTTGAATCGTACTCATGAAAGAGTTCTTCCCAATGATTGTTTATTTCAGTTTATAACTAAGTGCCATTTTTGTTTTGAAAAAGGTAGTTCTGCGAACGACAATTTCAATTGCGTCTTCTGGTATCCTCGAGTGATAACTTATTTTGTGTCAGAGTATGTTCTATACACTCCCCTGTGTGGTAATTCTACAAACAAAGCACATAAACAATGTATGGTAACAATTGCAATTCTTCAATAGATACCTCATTTTTTTTGGTGAAAATATTATAGCGTCAAATTGTAGTGAAAATATTTAACCCTACGCCATGTTTATACAAATCAAAATGCCATGAGGAGTAGGTCATTGCGTAACATTATAAATCCCCCAAATACCTAATATATTTTGATATTTGATACATAATAAACTACTGATTTTGTTCAATCGTTACTCCAATACTGAAGAAGTGAATATCGTGAATGTCTACACCAGCTGTCACAGTGACGTTATACAGTTCACATGCTTGTTAGGACCCACTTTACTATTTTGTGGTTTGGTAACATGATAAACCAAATTTAAAGATAAACTGACAACGTTTGTCATAGATAATAAAAGCTGGCATTGTGTTATTAATGTCTGATAGCAAATTTAATATAATGAAATAACCACCTGAATGACAATGTCAATGTACATCATAGATTCTTACAAATTGAATATTTATTTAATTTACTAATATAAGTTTCCTTTCGGTTAAAGTGATACCTGTAAAGTGTCAGATATTGCACAAAATGACATTTGAGACTTCAATCCTATATCAATATCATTGTAAAATACAATTGAAAGATTTGTGAAAGTTTGAAAGAAAACGAACACTGTTTACCTAGTGAAAAAAACGAATATTGAGTTCATATTTTATCACCGAATACTGATGGTCTGCCATACATTTGTCGCAGTAATGAATGATCCGTTTGAGATATTCGCACCCGTGTATGTTTACACACGTAGTACAGAATTCATGGAATTTGCACTCGCTCGGCTCAAAGTTCAATCTCCGGAATGTTCTCACGAGTGCTGCATGCGGACGTTCTCAGCTAGGACAATTGTACTTTTTATCAAAAGCGTTAATCAACGTGATTGAAATAAAAGATTTAAATGATAATTATCTTCATACTAAAGGGACATTTGAAAAAATCAAACCCTATTTTATTCTTCTTTTACCATAAGCTAAACAACACGGTAGAAGAGAAACGAGGAAGCTCCAAGTAATTTTCGTGGATTTGGACACTTTACAGGTATGACTTTAAGATAAATTTCTTACGACCGTATAATGTGCACAATTGTACATATTCATGTAATAAATGCAATATCGAGAATCAGTAAATGGCTTTGCGTATTTATCGTACCATGCAGGCATGCACGTTGTTGTTATTTACTAAAGTGGTTACGAAGCGGCTCGCTTGGCGAATCTAATACAGCGGATTTAATACGGCGCTTAGTGGCACTTTCATGGTATTTTGTTTAATTACAACTATTTATAAATAGAGGATGGCTGCGCTTGGGGAATTACGAATCTAGAGTAATCAGTCGACTGTCTCGATGGTAATCATGCTGTGCCGGTGAACGTTCTTATCGGAGGGCACCCTGATCGTGTCCGTATTCGTCTCGACGTTCGGCTCCCTCGATGCCGAGATGTGCTGGAGTGATCGAGGTGTGAAGGAGCGGCACAGCAGAGCCTTGAAATGGCGGTTGAAGTTGGCGTTGGTGATGCCGTAGATGAACGGATTGACGGCACCGGCTGCGAACACCAGGAGGTCCGCGACCCCGACCAGGATCTGATCCTGCTGGGTCAGGTCGACACCCTTCGTCAACTTGACGGCGATGTAGATGCAGATGGCGTACCAGAAGCCCCACGCCAACAAGAAGACGATGACGACGTAGGCAACCATGCGGAGGACGCGGATTTTTCTGCGGAAGTCCCACCGCGTGAGGTGGTTCCACTCCCCGCTCTCTTGGCGGCGCACGGCGACATATATGGCGACGTAGCACCCGAGGACGACAGTCAGCGGAACAACGTAGGCGATGAAGGCCAGTACGACTATGGTATGGAGCCACGCAATCTGCCGGAGTTGGGTCTTCAGGACAGGGTGGACGATGCAGAGTAGCAGAGACACTGTAGGGAAAAGTAAAAAATGTCGAGAACATAAGCTAAATGAGTGTGCATAGGACGTTTACTGTATTACGTAATTGAGTAATTGTACAATTTAACACAACGCAACGCAATAATGTTATATTGGATGAGGTAAAATAAAATTGTGATTTGAAGTGGAACAAAAAATATATTAGAGAGTGTCCCAACTCCCAACACATTGCAACACACACCCCATATGGAAGTGATGCGATAATGCCATGTCACTTACTCAGTTCATTCTTCATGACTATAGCAAAGCGACTGTTTTCATTATTTTTGTGATCATGGTGTTATTAAGTACATACGATGTCCAGCGCAATGTATTGGGCTATTTGAAGGATAACTTTCTTTGTGTTGCAGTCAAGATCAATGGGCTATCTTACATTAAAATGTTACTTTTTAACTAGGTCGAACTGTGTTTATCAATGAATGAAACTATCACACACCTTTCAGGAGAACATTACAATTAAAATAATATATATGATTGAAGTCTCAAATATTATCTTCTGGAAAAAAGACCTTATGAAGTTAATGTATCACTTTAAAGTCATCCAAGGGCCCCGTTGCAGAAAGAGATACAATCGATTGTAAGTTGCAATTAATCGTAAGTCAGATCACGTGTTCTAGATGCTCAAATCTGATTGGTTGAAACGCGTACATTTTCTGACTTACGATCAATCGTAACTTACAATCGATTGTATCTCTTTCTGCAACGGGCCAAGGTGTTATTACAGGTGGTGAGATGTATATCATACGTGAATATCAACCAATATTGGTGTACACGATTTTAATAGTCTGATAGCGCACTATCAGTTCTGAACATTTCACTTTGTCAATAAAAATTCATCAAGATTTCTCACTCCAACCAATCATTGTTCTTATCATTATACATAATTCTAATCCTGCTAATATACATGATTGGCACTCTACATTATGAACACTGTGATTCATGTAATATAATGTTATCCCTGTATCTATTTGTTTAACAATACTATAAATCTTGAACTAAAGTACAGTGTGTCCCAGATAAAACGAAACCGGATTTCATGGCAGTTTTCATTGTACTTGTTCTCTGGCATACGACGTTTATTTCGTGTGCATGAGGTGTCATATAAAAGATTTTAAAAATGATTTTTCATGCAGTGTTTGTCTTTTTTTAAAATAAGTACGTTTACAACCCTAAAAACTCACCCAAACTTGCAATTTCTGCGTGCAAATGGAATTTTGGTAACACCACTTTCCATTATTTTAATTCATTTATGCGTGAATTATGTGCCATAAGTTGTACATCAAATGAAAGGAGAGAAACAGAGCTTTTCATACATGTATATCTTATCAAAGAAATGATTCATTATGACAGAAAATTTCTGCCATGAAATCCGGTTTCGATTTTTCTGGGACACTGTGTAGTACGGAAATATGAGGGCATTTTACAATTGTCGACATTGTGGAGACATCGGATCGTCGCGTGATAGTCAACATATTTATTATGCGGGCACTGTTGTATTAAAATGCATTTGATTCGCCTTTGAGGAAACATTTCAATAATAAAATAATGAAATGGGCATTGATTTGTTTTCTTCCAATGTTCCCATTATTATGTAGTTATTAATGATTAAATATAAATATTTAAAAACGTTTCAGGAACGCTTTCCGACTATACTCATTTCACTTAAGCCCTCTGCAGACAGAGCCGACTCGACCCGATCCGACTGGTTGTCACTCGGATTGGCTCAGTTTTCAGTGCCTCGCGACACACATTTTGCCAGACGAGAGACAGTCGGATGCCAGTCGTGGCCGATTCAACACGATGAATCGGCTCTGTCCGACCGGGCCCTACTCTAGCCTGATTGAAACCAGTCGGATCGGGTCGAGTCGGCTCTGTCTGCGCCGGGCTTTAGGTTATACGGTGTTCCTTTTCTATGAAACACTTTTCTATGAAACACACTTCCTTTTACACTCACTACGTCAACAGTGTCCCTTTTTTTAATGAAACTATCACACATCACTGTGAAATTAATTTTGTCTATGAATGAAGACTCGGACATCATTCTTTAATAAGAAAATCTTACGAACTTAATGGGTCCCTTCCGCCTACAATGACGTCACGCGCCCTGTGTGTAATGCGGACAACGCTCGGGCAATTTGTTCTAGTTTCGTTGTCTTCTCAAATCTCAATGGTATTTTTGTTCTTTCAAATGCATTTTATATAAGGAAAACTGTTACCGTGACAACATTTGCAGAAGTCTGTCTGAAATCAAAATGTTGCGCCCTTTTGATGTCGGGATTACTTCTGAATGCGGATTTTCTTACACCTCATTTGATAATGTTGAAACAGCTAAACTGGCAATCTGTCTTACAAAGAGTTAATTATCAATTTTGTTTGTATATGTTTAAAGTTATAAATGGACTTTCACCAGAGTATTTGAAGGTTATGGTAATTTTTAGAACTCCGCATATACTTACAAGATATGCCATCGATAATCCTTTATATGTAATTAAGCCAAACAAAGACTATATGAAAAGATCCTTTCAGTATTTAGGTTCGATAATTTGGAACAATCTCCCACTTTGCATTAGAAATACCACATCAGTTGCCTCTTTTAAAAGGCAATGTAAATTATTATCACTTATTGATCGTATTTAATTACTCACATTTATTTCCTAGTATACATTTTAGTAGTAAATATATCACTCACTACCATAGTTCCCAATCTGAGTAAAAGTTAGGTTTTTTTTTTAATTTTTTTTTTTAGTTTGTTTTTGGATGAAAGTAGTTGTTAGTTATCTCTGACACTGATTTATTAATTATTTTATGTATAAATTTGTTATTCATTTGTATTTATTCTCATTGTGTTGTTGTGTTCAAAATTGTGCATTGTATTGTTTTTTATTGTATGCAAGGCCCCTTGGTAGATCAGTTGTTTAACTGAAAGGGCTACCCTGTTGAAATAAAACGTTAATAAATAAATAAATAAAGGGATCAGATAGTAACTGTGCTGGCTTGTGCTCAGAGTGATGAATGAAAGATAAAATGTGTATTGTTCTATGTTCTAAGCTTTGATTATTTAAACAATGTCCAAATCCACAAAACTGAATCAGAACTCACAGTAGTGGTTCGTTTAAAACTAATTGGATTCGTGTTACCGATATAAGCAAATAACGAGTTTTGGTTGTTCAAATTCCCCTTTCGTAATAAAGATATCTACGTTTGAAATGTTCGCCGGATATTTAATTTTCCACTGGAAAGTTATAACTGTGTACGAACTCCGTGCAATGAGTCTGCGAATATCACTCTGCCATTTATTGTGAATTTCTCACACATTCCTTAGTAGACATATCAGATCGCATAAATACTCACTTTCATAAACCATACATCACCGTTTGCACATGTCAACAATGTTACTAAATCATTTTAATGCAACAACTCACCTATCCAAATCACGGCACTAGAGATCATTGCACTCTTGATGCTCTTCTTGGTGCGTGACGTCATCGGCTGACCGATAGAACGATACCGATCGAGGGCCAGGGCGACCAGGAAGCCTGAGGTTGCCATGATCGTGACCTGGAGGCAAATGATAATAATGATACAATCAATTCAATTCAAGGTATTTTATTCAACTATTTGTAGCCAAAAGGCTAAATTACAAGTGAATTTACAAGGTTAAAACAATTCAATATATTATGCAAATTAAAAGGAAATATACCAGTACAACATATAAATAAGAATGCAAGTGAGTGTTATGCAATGGCAGAATTTAAATATTGCCTATCAAAATATGAGAAATAAAACAAATGATACATTTCTATTAACCATCAAGAACTACAAAACTATTATTAATTTTTACCAAAGAATACTGTAGTATAGTTATAGGTGCAGATATGTCAAGCAATTTTCACTCTATTCTTTTCTTGTATAATTACTACTACTACCTATTACTACTACTACTACTACTACTACTACTACTACTACTACTACTACTACTACTACTATTACTATTACTATTACTACTACTACTACTACTACTACTACTACTACTACTACTACTACTACTACTACTACTACTACTTCTACATGTACTATTACAAATAATGCTTACTGTTATTACTATGACTATACTTCTATTACTTCTTCTAGTACTGCTGCTACTACTACGTAATATACCCAGATTGGTTATTAAAATGTTATGCTCCGTCTTTCTTTTTATAAACTTGTTTCCGTTCTGCTTTGTAATTCAATTTAATGTTCTAATTGTAATTGTGATGATTGTACCTTTAGACTTGATATACCTTTTAGAGGAAGGGAATCATGGAGAGGAACGGGATCGATATTGTTTGGTACAAACCATGATATGACAGTTATGTTGTATTATTGTGTTGTATATAAGTCTAACGTATTTTAACCAGTTAACTATAATAGTAGCGATGGAGGGACATGGGGAGGGGGCCTGATGGGTAGTGTGTTCATTTACCGTTAAACCGTAGACCGTTAGGGAGGAGATGGCTTGCGTCTGGGTGTCGTTCTCTTGCACCAAATGGAGAGCATGGAAGGCTATATCTGTGAGGCCGACCACGCACAGGAAGACGATGTCGCGCACGGCGAGGTTGGCGACCAGGATGTTGCACACGGTTCGCATGTCCTTCTTCCTGGCTACAACGAGCACGACCAGGAAGTTGGCTACTAGACCCAACGACACGGAGATGCACGTCAAGACGAACAGGGCAGCGTCGACGTTCTTCGGGAGTTCAACGACGCCTGCGTCAAGGCTGTCGTTAGCGATGTGGTCGTTGGACACGCAGAAAATGCAGCAACGAGTGTGGACATGTGTCCTCCATTTTGTCCCTTGGTTTTTTTTCTTTTTTTTTCGTAATGACTATCACTGATTAGAAAGTTGATTTGTAAATAACTACCAATATGAATGACATAACCTATCTGTATTATACATGTACACAATAGCAGGATCCGCGATCAGTCGAAATATTACATTAGAAAGGCTTTATATTCCAATTCGAACGCTCATTTCAGCAGCTTAACCATTGTAATGATGATGAATTCAACCTCAAAGTGAATCTTAGACATGCAGACGGAACCAAATCTTCATAAACACTTCAGATATATGCATAACACACTGTTTTCTCAATATTCAACAGTAGACAGCACCTCTCTAAAAGAATGACAAAAGACTTGACTGCATTGTACGATTGCCCTCGTCCACTTCCTCCTAAAGCAAACTATTGTGAATATAAAAATTAGGCATCAGATTTGGAAGCAAACGACTATTATTATTCAAACGCAAGCCTGTATACGGTTTTTTATGAACATCTGTGTTTTTACTACCACAAAAAGGATGGTACTAAACCAGGATGTAAGTGAAGGTAACGTGAGTTGCATGAGGTTGCCATGGATTGAATATTGAAGTAAATTATTTAAGCGGGTATATGATAATATAATCATGTATCATCTGTCTAAGTTTCTTATTTGTATCATGCAATGGTACAATGTGTCCCATAGTAAAGATACGGATGTAAAGGGGCAAATTACTTTATGATAAGTGCTAATCTAATATTTTGAAAAAGTTGAATCCACCTTTGTGAAATTCAGCTCATGAATCTTTCATCATAACTAATAAAGGAATCTAGTGACATTGTCAAACAGCTTCAAAACTTACTTGGAACTATAGCGTTCTTTTATATCTGACTGTATTCGTAAAACCAATACAGAAGCATGCTAGGAACAGCTTTCGGTTTTCAAATTGCTCTTCCGTTATTAGAGATATGTATGATCGAAGTGTTATAGATTTATAATTATCTAGTGGATAATTATAACCGTGAACAGAACAAAGTGATGGCAGTGAGTTCACGATCGAATATCACTTTGCATTTTCGATGATCACTCCGTCATCATACATTAGATTTACCATGGAATTGTCAACATCATATCACAGAAAGACACATTTTATCAACCCTTTGCCAGGTTTTGCACATTATCAAAAAAGTTACTAGATTCCTTTCAGATTGCCTACTGGCAGACAAGCATGACTTAATCAGAACAGATAATAGCCTATGTACAATGCAAGAGGAGGAAGGGGACAATTAAGTGATGCTTACATTTGGAGAAATAATATGTTGATTGATTGATTAATGAACTCCTGAATTATTAGGGTTTAGTACATTTATTTTTAGCAAATAAGATCCAAACTCATTTTAGTTCTGTTTATTTAGTGGATCTCTCTTTTTCCAATTAATTGGCTATGTGTGATATGTATATTCTCTTGGAAACCCGAAAAATATATTGAATTGAACAGAATCTGTGTAATGTAGTATTTATTTCATTTTTTTTTTAAATTGGGGGGGGGGGGGGGGGGGGGGGGGGGTGGGGGGGGGCGGGGGCAGCGTGGTGCCGGTTTGGCAGTAGCGTAGGGTAGTCGGACTGATTTGAGGGGGGGGGGGGGGGTCAAAGGGTCAGGCGAATGATTGGGGGCAATCATTATGGATTTCTTTGTTTGTTCACATATTTAACCCTAATTATTTTTTTTTTTTTGTCAAGTGCCCCCCGTGCCCCCACCCCCCCCCCCCCCCCCCCCACACACACAGACCACTCCGTAGCTACTCCACTGGGTTTGGGAGACTGATGGTGACCAGATTATTTTGCATAATTTGACGACCCCGGATAATACATTGTTGTACCATCACATTTTCAAGGTTCGGTATTTGCTTACACGCTCTCTCGAAATGTAATATGCTATTTTGTTTGTCCATGCCCGCAATTCATCAACAAACTCCACACGATTTTCAGTTTCATTCCTGTTTCATTTCTAACAAGAAAGTACATATGATATAGTATACAATACAAAACTACAAACAAGGTATAGTTTACATGGTACAGAAAAAGAAGAATAATCACATTTGATTTCAATTTTATTACAAAGTAAAATGTTGAACAATCCAACATTGGTCTTCGAAAGGAAATAACTACATCATGCGTTGAACTATCCAACTATTTTGTCTTACGTAACAAACAGTTTTCATTGTTTATATCATGCTATGGAAATAAAGTGACAATTTGAGTATTTAATTCAGAGTATCTACACATTTGTTTTTTGTTTTTTCTTTCAACCAAACGGTTCCAGAACAGTGTATTGCGTTAGTAATACAATGGGGTTTTAAAGAAACTTATTTACACGTTCATCTTTTCATGTGAATCGATATACATTTTCTAGCAACATTTTCAATGTTGACACAATGGGATCTTGCAAAAACTTATGTCTAGGTATGAATCATTGTGTTGCATTTATTCAAATTGACTTCAACCTCATCCAGAGTTTTCATGTGATTATAAACATCATATTTTATAAAAGGTGTGAAGTTACTTCAAGATTATAAATAAAACATAGACAAATACAAAAAATACACACTACTGACATTAACACGAACAATCACGGAAACATCAATATTACAAACACTTTTCATTTGCATCTTGTCTAAAGCTATATAAACCAATCACAACAATCAGTAAGATTCCAATATAAATGGTCTCCGAACCTTTATAAATAAAACATGTACCAATGTTATCGTGAACAAAAAATTGCTAAAATAATAACGATGATCAATCGTCATAAATACGCAGACAACATACAAATGTGAAATTCACAAAGTTAATGTTTTACAAATGTAAAGACGTTTAGCCATAAATCTTAGACATTACTTGTTTATCAACACCAGGTAATTGCACCAATATATATGATAAGTTTATAATTAGAAAATGATGAGAAAAGTCCGATAAATTCCAAATTAAATGACATTTGACAATGTATGAAATGTCATTTTCTGTGCAACTATGACATAATTAATTGTCCGCGCAGTGATTAGAAACAAATTGAGGCAATGTTTTATGCCAATTATGTTCGGAAAATATTTGGGTTGAAATGATCCTAACTGAAGTCTTTTGAGATATCAACCGATAAAAAGAATTCGTGACCTTCTTCTTGTTTATGAAATAATTATTGTGAACAATAAATAATGCATATAATAAATATTAGTCATTGCTACATAACGAGATATCTTTGCAGTATTCACGAAATATTCTACTTATTTCATTTTGTGTCAGAATGTAATTTATCATAAACATAGTCGTCTACTGTTATAAAAAAAAAACAGGGACACAATACTTGAATATGACATTACATTTATGAGGACGTGTGTGATCTGCAACTTTGGCCGATGCATGGCGGGAGAAAATTTCCAATGAGGAAAGGATTAAAATACAGTTGCTGTAACAAATGATTGAACAAATAAAGCATATATGATATAGCGTAAACCCATACACATCTGAAAAAGGTAAGGATAATGCTCAGAGTGTTAAAATATAAATATCTAAATTACACAATTATTGTGTAAGTAAAATCAGTTGCCAGTAAACTTTCAACGATTACAAGTTGTGCGATGAGTGTGTGTGTATGCTGCAGCCCGTCAACAAGAGACAACATGTATATATGGGTTTTGTCCAGACAAACACGTTCCCTCTACTACAATGGCTATATCATGCTACTATACAGCTTGTCCCAGAAAAAATTACAACGGCACTTTCCGCAACGATAACTTTAAAGATAGTAGATCAATCAGAATGATATTTCAGGGTATGAAACTATAACTTATTACGACGTCTTGCAGAAAACCCTATTCGATTTGCTTCAGTGGTCATGGAGAATTAGGATCTTTTGTCAATCATGTCAGATGTCCCTTCCCTCCAGATTTTGTGAGGAGACGTGTTGTCCATTGACAACGGGACATTCTGCAACGATAACTTTACAGATAGTGGATCAATCAGAATGATATTTCAGGGTATGAAACTTTAACTTATTACCTACATCTTGCAGAAAACCTTATTCGATTTACTTCAGTGGTCATGGAGAATGAGGATCTTTTGTCATTCATGTCAGATATCCCTTCCCTCCAGATTTTGTAAGGAGACCATTGACAACTTTCTGCAACGATAACTTTAAAAATAGTAAATCAATCAAAATAATATTTCAGGGTATGAAAATATAACTTATTACCTACATCTTGCAGAAAATTATATTCGATTTGCTTCAGTGGTCATGGAGAATGAGGATCTTTTGTCATGTCATGTGTCCATTTTCGTTATGTTCACGCGTTATGAACGAAAAAGGAAACATGACATGATTGACAAAAGATCCTCATTCTCCATGACCACTGAAGCAAATCGAATAGGGTTTTCTGCAAGATGTACGTAATAAGTTAAAGTTTCATACCCTGAAATATTATTCTGATTTATTTACTAGTTTAAAGTTATCGTTGCAGAAAGTCCCGTTGTCAATGGACAACACGTCTCCTTACAAAATCTGGAGGGAAGGGACATCTGACGTGATTGACAAAAGATCCTCATTCTCCATGACCACTGAAGTAAATCGAATAGGGTTTTCTGCAATATGTAGGTAATAAGTTATAGTTTCATATCCTAAAATATCATTCTGATTGATCTAATATCTTTAAAGTTATCGTTGCGGAAAGTGCCGTTGTAATTTTTACTGGGACAAGCTGTAGATATATAAATGTTGACGAAAAGGCATGACATATCTTATAATGTAGGATTAAATTTCAATAATAACCAAACCAGGAACTGACAGCTGGTATCTATTTAACCCTAACAGTATTCAAATTGTCAAAGGTAAATAAATATAATATATCATGAACAGACTACTGTTCAATGATAGTAGATGATGATGCTGCCATGACCATCATGCTCTGCCGCTGACTGTCGGTCGTGCCTCGTCTCTGTGAGTGTGATGGGCGCGAATTCGCGAACGGGTGGAGGATGATCTGGCGCAGGTGCTTCCGGAAGTCCGCCGTAAGCGTCCCGTAGATCAAGGGATTGACTGCGCTGTTGAGCGCGCAGGCGAGGCGAGCTACGATGCGCACCGCAGTGTCGATACGCAAGCTCTCATTCGCGCCGAGAGCTGTGACGTCACCGTGGTAATACCCCGCGTGGTGCGCGTAGAGCCCGAAGCCGACCCAGACACCCTGACAAACCACGAAAGCAAATACCAGGGCGTTGACCATGCGCAGCATCTGCATGTTGCGGCGAAGTTGCCAGCGAGCCACGCGGTCCCCTTCCACCAGCTCCTGGTCGCGCGCAGAGCGGAAGATGGCGGCGATGCAGCTGAGCATGAAGACGATGAGACACACGTACAACAGCGCGTAGCCGTAGAGGGCGATAGCCTCGGCGACCACCTGGGTGACGAACGACGATTCAAGTGCGGCGACGACGATAGCAAAGACGAGGGACACTAGAAAAGGGAAATATTTATGAAAGATAAGGGTATTTTCGAGTATGAGTGTTCGACAAGTTACGGATCACAGGTTGCACCCTTTCGACAGAGCCTCTCCGAACATTATTTCAGTCCGTTATTTTCATAACTGTCTATTCACTGGCCGGGACATGAAGTTATATTATGCTCAAGGTTGCTGAGAGAGCTGTATATGAGAGGGTTTAAGCAATATGGTAGAAACCAGGATTTTGAGGGGGAAAAAAAAAATACAAACTCTGACCGTAAACGTGACACAAACAAGAGTGTTTGGTATCGGGAAGCGGGGACAATTTTCAGATAATATTAGAGGACGTATTTGTAAGCATTTTATCATCACCTTTGCACATTTGCGCCTGACAAGCGACTGGCTGGAATACTCTCAAGGGAGTGGAAATTGTGCACTTTGTGTGCGGGAACGATAGAAGTGTGTATCGGTTGACTGGGGGTAATACTAATAGCGCTTAGAGGCTCTTTGCAATTTGAGCTCTATAAACATGATAAATGTATATTATTATTACTATAATTATTATTATCATTATTATGTTCACCAATTTACATCCTTATCCATGTAAACAGGATTGTTTTTCTAATGACTTTGTAAAGTATGATAGACTCAATTCTTTGCTGGAATACGGTTAATTCTAAATCCTGCAAATGTACATTAAATGTTCATAAAACATTGTGGGTGTTACTAAACCACTATGTTATAGTTACTGGTACAACATTGAACCTCTCCTTGAATTCAACACGTAATTTTGTTTGGCAGTTAAGTTGACAACTCAAACTTGCCATTTGATACTACCTTTCAGACACGCATACTACCAGCGAAAGTTTACCTAATCTTTCATTTCAATGTCATCCTTCGTGTTCAAACAAGGTTAAAATAATAATTATGCAAGCGATACTTAACTGTAAACATATTTTGATTAGTCTGATTTCTTTACAGTAATTTTGTCAATGTAAATTCAAATAAGAGCATTAATTAATCTCTTATCGATCAAATGTATCTATAATTCTCAATTCACAAGATTTATTAAGATGATTAACCTTGACAGCTATACATTTCCTTTTACTCCCAGTGATTCAATACAATATACCTTTGGGCTATACCCGTCCTTTGATTGGAATTTGATGATATAAAACAACTGAACCAACATCTATACATTAATAGAATATGTGTTGTTTTCATAATCAGAGATTATGCACACACTGTACATGCAGGCACCATCAACGCCTATTTACCATTTCTAAGGGAGGAAAAGTGCGGGAGATTAGGATATGAGATTTATATTTAATACTTATCACAGAGATTCCAACCCTTCCTGATTATCAGGGCGGCTCCCTGAAATGTATATTCTGTTAATTCGTCACACCACCCAAGTTTCAATGCCGCCCTGTTGTTTGGACTGGATTATTCACATTGATTATTATGTATGCAATTGATATAAACCACTCTGATTTCTAAATGAATCCTCCCTGAAAGCTGAATGTAAAGATTGGCATCTATATTTGACCATATTGTGAGTGATATTTTCAATGGGATATTATTACACACCTGCCCAAACGATTCCTTGCAGCATCGTGGCGTTCTTGAGGGTCCGGTTCTTCTTGTTTTCCAGGGGACGAACAATGGACAGATACCGGTCAATCGTCAGAATGATGAGAGTCCCACAGGTTGCGGTGTACGTAAGCTACAATGAAAAGCAAACGTTTAGAATTGTAAACAATTTTATGATGAGCATCTGACCTTTCACGTGTTTAAAGTGATCCATTAACTTTGTCAAAATATATACAACCAAACTCACTTGGAGCGGTAAAATTCCTATTGTACCTTGTTTTGGGGCTTATTAGTGGCACCGTGGACACATTTTAGGACAGGTTGAAATATCATTTGTTTCAAACGGCATTTAAGTAGACCTTCTTTTATAAGGTTCCCTTTATAAGTGTTTAAACTATATTTCCCAAAGCGCTTTGAGCACCTTATTAGGTTGATATTGCGGAATATAAATATTCAATATTATTATTTTATTATAACAGAATAATTTTGTCAAATGTCTCCCTAATTATGATGATATTCATGATTGAACTGAAAACGTTCCTGAACGCTTTTCGATTGTAGTCAAAGTCAATGGGCGGTAGTTAGACAAATCTGACATATATTTTCACTTTCCTACTAGGTAAACAGTTTTTTCCTTTCTATGAAACTATGACACAACCTTAAGAAGAACCTTACAATGATATCGGTGTATGACTCGAGTCTCAAATGCCACTTCCGGAAAAGCCTTATGAAGTTAATTTATCACTTTAATGCTAGCATTTTTGTTTAGATATGGGGTAGATTGACTAATGTTTGGCCTCCGAAAGGAGTTCCCTTTTACATGGTAAAGGTAACACTCGGATTCCACTGAATTATTATAATATCCATCACGTGGCAGTCAACTGGAAAAAATTCATATCACAAAAGCGTATTACAAAATAAGTTATTCCGAATGCCACAATTAAAATAAATACAAATACAACATAAATGGATGTGTTCACGTACCGTATGTGAAAATATGAGAACCGCTGAAAAGCTAAGCGAAACACTGTGAAGGCTGCCGTTAAACGCAATGTAGCCGATTCCGATTTCATCGACCACGCTGCAAAAACCTAGGAACAGGAAGTCGATCACGGCGAGGTTGGCGACATGCACGTTGTGGATGGTCACCATCTTAGGCTTGGTTACGACGACGTAGATGATGAGAAAATTTCCCGTCAGTCCGGCAACGATGACGAGAAGCATGACCATGAAGACGACCGTGGCGAATACGTGAATGTAATCGACGACGTCGGTCGGTAGCGACGTCGACGTCGTATTGCAGGAGATGGAGAGGAATGCATGGGAGCACCCGGCGAGTGATGATATGTCCATGGTGATTTTAAAGCGAAAAACAACGGTTTCTATCAACAATAGGAAATCAAAGTTTCTCCCAGAATACAGATACCTTTCGAGTGAAAAACTGTCCAAATAAGTATCAGAATTGTTTTCTCCCTAAAGAGTATCCTATTTTACACCTGATGGAATTTGCAAGAAAAATAAGTTCTCTCCTATAACCAACAAGAAAATCAAGCTTTACCAGATAGGATAAAATTAGATTGATGACCTGCATAAAAAGTCGTTATTTTGTTGTTGGTACTATTGCATGTATAGCACCAATACGATTGTCACTATTGTATTGCTGTAGCACAGGAAAACAAATTATTCACAACCGCGAATGCTGTTATAAAGATTGAAAACTTCGAAATAATTAAGATATTTACCGTGAACTGAACATACATAATCATGCATGTGCTTTGGCCCAACTTATATGAGGCAAGACCATAATATAGGACCGGTATAATAAAACGAATAACATGACTATTATCAAGGCGCTGGTGGTTGGCGCAACTTTCTCTTTTTCATACACGCATTTGTAAAACGATATGACCCGGCAAGGTTCCGGCTTAGTGGGTAATTGTATCGGGTCAGATGAAACGTCACATATAATACAAAATATTATGTGTTGTTGTTACTGTTGTTGATCGAGTTACAGTAGTCTTCGTTCTGAACAATATAAACAAAATATATATTAAAATTAATATTAATAATATTACTACATGTACTACTACTACTACTACTAATCATAATGATAATAAAAACATTTATAGTGATGATAATAATAATAATAATAATAATAATAATACTACTATTACTACTATTACTACCAGCGGCGTAGCTAGGATTTTTTCAGCGGGGGGGGGGGGGGGGGGGGGGCTTACATTTTCGTGGGGGGGCACAATATACAATTTTACTTTCTCGTGGTCCACGAGAAAAGTGGTCCACCCTGTTTGGAAACCTTCCTTACTAATGCCATCAACCAGACATGCGCAACCAACAACCTAGTGTCTTCCCCAAGTCAATCTACGAATGGCCCTCCTCAGGGCAAAACGTCCCGTAATGGCCCTTATCAAGGCCAACCATCTCGCATAATATGGACATCTCTCCGCATATACCAAATTAATGCGGAAGGTATGTCACGCGCAAAAAGTGACTACCTCGCTAGATCAACAAAGGATCTCGACATCGACATTATCCTTCTACAAGAAACCCATATCCTTGATGAGACGTGTGCATCTAAGCTCCGCGTCAACGGCTTCAAGCTCATTGCGGCCGTGCACCACGCCAAGTATGGAGTTGCTACCTACCTTAGACATGACCTGACAGACTTCTGCGTCCTTGAGGAATCCTCCAATAATGACATCTTCACGGCCACCGTGAAAGTTGGAGATATAACAATTACAAACATATATAAACCACCAAAAACGAACTGGCCCTCTCCTGCACTTCAGACCCATACCCACCCTGAAGTCCATGCTGGAGATTTCAACAGTCATCACTCATCCTGGGGCTATGCCAAAGATGACGAAAATGGAGAGCAACTGGATATGTGGGCATCAGCCTGCGACCGTTACCTCCTTCATGATGCCAAACAACCGGGAACTTTCCACTCAAGCAGATGGAGAAGGGATTACAATCCGGATCTCTGCTTCCTGTCCAAAACCAGCAATGGCCGCCCACTACATGCATCTCGCAAGATACTTCCTCTCTTCCCTCATAGCCAACATCGTCCAGCTTTAATCCATATTGGAGTAGAGATACCTCTTATCCAATCAAAGCCCCAACCACGATGGAACTTTAGGAAAGCTGACTGGAAAGCCTTTACAGATGACGTGGAGGAGCAAATCACCAATCTTGAACCAGTCCCCAAAAGCTACACATCCTTCTGCAATATCCTCAAGGACACTGCCAAGAAACACATCCCTCGTGGCTTTCGTAAAGTCTTCACACCTTGCTGGCTGCCAGAATCAGAAGAGCTCCTCAAGCAGTATGAATCCACTGGTGATCCAGACATTGCAACAGAACTCTTGGATTCCCTTGACACAGCTAGACAAAAGCGCTGGCAAGAGACGGTAGAAGATCTCAACTTTACACACTCGAGCCGGAAGGCCTGGAACCTTCTTCGACATCTTGGAGCAGCAACCCCGGTTCAACATCAACCTCCTAAAGTAACAGCAAATGCTGTTGCTTCACGCCTGCTCCTCAATTCCAAGGTACCTTCTACAAAGGCATCACGTAAAGAAGTCAAGAAGAACCTTTCCAAGTCCTACTCAACATCAGCTAAGACTTCCCCACTTGCAAGACCTTACACTAGAGAAGATGTCGACATTGGTCTCTCATCCACAAAATCAGGGAAAGCTGCGGGAATTGATGGAATCTACCCAGAATTCCTGAAGAACCTTGGACCAAAAGGCCGCGGCTGGCTGGCCTCATTCTTCACATACATCCACTCTTCCGGAGTTATCCCAAAGGCTTGGAGAGAGGCTAAAGTGATAGCGATCATCAAACCAGGGAAACCTGCGAACGACCCTGCAAGCTACCGTCCCATCTCTCTTCTGTGCACATCCTACAAACTGTTCGAGCGCCTCCTTCTAGTCAGGCTTAGCCCATTGGTAGAACCTGTGCTACCAAAGGAGCAAGCAGGCTTCAGACCGAAAAGGAGCTGTTCCGACCAAGTCCTAGCCCTCACTACCTACATCGAGGCAGGATATCAGCGCGCCCTCAAAACGGGCGTGGCACTGATTGACCTCTCATCAGCCTACGACACTGTATGGAGACATGGCCTGCTACTCAAAGCGTCCCGCATCTTCAAGTGTCAGACAACCATGAGCATCCTTGCTTCCATACTCAGCAACAGAAGATTCAGAGTTTCACTTGGAGGACAAACAAGCTCGGCTAGAACCCTCAACGACGGCCTCCCTCAAGGATCTGTCTTGGCCCCGATGCTTTTTAACATCTATGTAAGTGACATGCCGGAGACCACGTCCAGGAAATTTGCGTATGCAGATGACCTTGCACTAGCTACCCAATCGACCGATTTCAACGTACTTAGCAGAACCCTCACCGAGGACATGAAGAAGATGGAGGACTACTTCATCTACTGGCGCCTTCGTCCCAATCCCAATAAGACTACAACCACTGCCTTCCACCTCAGTAACCGACAAGCGAAAACAGAACTGAATATCACCTTCTGTGGCAAAACAGTCAAGCATGAAGAGTTCCCCAAATACCTTGGAGTTACCCTGGACCGCAGCCTCACCTATCGTGAACATCTCAAGAGGGTTTCTGGAAAACTGAAGACCAGAGTCAACATTATCCGGAAGCTTGCAGGAAATAGCTGGGGTTCAGGCACACAAACCCTCCGAACAGCCTGCATAGCTCTAGTCTACTCTGTTGCAGAGTACTGCTCACCAGTGTGGACAGAGAGCTGCCATACCAAGAAGGTAGATGTAATCTTGAACTCGGCTATGAGAATAATTACTGGCACCCTTAAGTCAACACCTCTTCAATGGCTACCTGCTCTCTCACACATCGCTCCCCCTGGTGTACGCAGACAGGAGATAATGCGCAAGGAACTACACCGCACCTCCACCAACCCAGACCTACCTATCCACGAAGACCTAGGAAACCTACCTAAAATTCGCCTCAAATCACGGACACCCTTTTGGACTTCTGCAAAGTCTCTAGAAGAGTTTGACCTGAAAGGAGAATGGCGCAAAACCTGGGCAGAGTCCGACTTCCCTAACCATGACCTTGTACAGGACCCTACGTCAGAGCCAGCAGGGTTCAACCTCCCCAGAAAGCAATGGGTGACTCTGAACAGGATAAGAACACTCCATGCAAGGTCAGCCCATCATCTCCATCGATGGAAAATGAAAGACAGCCCTGCATGTGACTGCGGGAACCCAGACCAGACAGTGAAGCATGTGGTAAACGACTGCCCTCTCCGATGTTTCCCTGATAGTTTTGAGGGGATTCATCGGACAACAGATGCTGCTCTGACCTGGCTGAGAAACCTAGACTTGAATTTATAAATGTGCATATATGTCATACGAAACAAACAAACTTTTCAACTGTTCGACGTAGCTGTTTTAACCATTATGGGAAAGTCCCATCCTTTACATGTTCAATCACCATCTCAGGGTTGCCACCTTTGAGCCAGAGGTGAGAGTGAGACATTGCGAGGGGGCGAAGCTACCAAGACCAAGGGGAGCGAAGCGACTGAGCGGGGTGAGGGTGTGGGAGGGGGCTGTCCCCCATCCCACAGTAGGGAGCTTTTGCATTTTTGGACTTGAAATTGTGCAATCTGGTGCATACCTAGATAGGAAATTCGGGCTTAAGATTAACTGTATCTGGAAAGGCGTGTTATGATTTGATCGACCAGAAAGTTTAAATATATTTTTCACGAATAAAACAAATAATTGACACATTAATAAATATGCATCCTCAACACACACACACAAATATTATTGTTCCAACATTAACCATATACCACATTATGTATGATCCAATAACATAGCCTACAGCCAAGAATGAGTCCCGAGGGAGCGAAGCGACCGAGGGCTGGGGCAGAGCCAGAGGTGGAGGGTTTGGGAGGGGGTATCCCTCTCCCACGGGAAAGATTTTGCATTTATATACTTGAAATGGTACAATTTGGTGCACCGTGGTCATGACATACCTGTGAAGGAAATTTAGAATCTGAGTTAACATGTCATGATTCGAGAAAAAGAAATGTCTATAGATGCTCTCAGTCTCATCAGATGTTTACAGTTCAAACATATTAATATTTACACAAACATGACACAAATGTGCCACTAATATGCCATACTTTAAACCCAAAGTGGCGATATACAGTAAGCCCTTTGACTTAATTGCAGGGGAGCAGACTAGTCAAGACTCCAGACATACCAAAGAAACAACATAACGAACATCACTAGCATGTACAGCAGATCGGTCATCATATGCACGCGCACACGCTGCTAAACTACTAGTATAGTAATTAACGGTACATTACCTTAAAGTGACACAGGTAAAGTGTCTAACTCCACGAAAAATACTTGGAGCTTCCTCGTTTCTCTTCTGCCGTGTTGTTTAGCTTATGGTAAGAGAAGAGTAAAATAGGGTTCGATTTGTTCAAATTTCCCTTTAGTATGAAGATAATTATCATTGAAAATCAGTATTTCTAAAGCGTTATCTAACGCTTTTGATAAAAAGTACAATTGTCCTAGCTGAACACGTCCGCTCGCGTGGAAAATACTCCCGACCCTCTGAACTTTGAGCCGAGTGCGCGCAAATTCCATGAATTCCTTAACGTCTGTATACACGGCCGCGTGCGGATATCGTCAAGATCAAACGGATGATAATTACTGGGACAAATCCACAGCAGGCCATCAGTATTTGGTGATAAAATATGAACTCAATATTCGTTTTTTTCACTAGGTAAACAGTGTTCGTTTTCTTTCAAACTTTCACAAATCTTTCAATTGTATATTACAATGATATTGACTTAGGTTTGAAGTCTCAAATGTCTCTTGTGGCAGAATTTTACACTTTACATGCATGCCTTTAATTGACTTACGGTAACGGACGTTTGTGAAGTAAAGTGTGTAAATTATTGCGGGATCGGTATCTAATCTAGATCATGATGGCGAATCCTCGAACCAGAGATGTGGTTCGAACTCTCTTTCTTTGTATTATACTGTTCTAACGGCATTGTTTTTAGTTCAATTTTTGTTGATCACATCATGAGTTTGGGGAATTGAAACGTGTGACTATGAAGAAAATAGAAACAAATGGGAACATTTGTGTACGAAACATATGGGGAGTAGTCCACAAACTTATTGGCGTTGCCAATTTGACTTCCCCATATAAATAAATGGACATCCTCAAAGAGCCATATGTTCTCTTGTTTCTTGACCAATTATGATTATGCTCTAACTTGCAGAGATCATTCCTCATAATCTCTTCAAGTCTATGAAAACAACAGTTTGCTTGGGTTTCATTGTTCTTTAAAGGGATAGTTGAGTTTTGGTAGAGAGGGCGCTAGACTACTTTTTTTTTGTGAGGTAATGAAAAACTGAGTGTAAAATTTGAAAGAGCATAATATTCAAATAATAAAATCATCTTTGTTTGATCAAAATCGGTTCAGAAACGGCTGAAATATCCATAAAATATAACAATTTGTAATAAACCTGGGGCCCCAGGTTTATTAGAGAATTTTGAACCAGCCGTTAACAAATTTAAAAAAATGCTTCCTCTTTTCAAAAAGTTACAAAATAGGTATTTAAATAGTTGTTGGTTATTTCTCTATCTAATCACTATTTCAACAAAGCATCACATGCACAATATTTTATTCAAAATGGTTGAAACCGATGAGTGTTTAGAGAGCGCCCTCTTACGTTTTAACGGCTCTTTTTGAATTATAACATGATCTTTACTACGTCATTTGTAATTTTGTGTTCCTTTCTAGTTATAACTATTAGTTTGTAATGTAATGATGCAGGTTTTGGTTACTAAAATTCAGTTTCACCAAAACTGTACTCTCCTTACCAGAACTCAACTATCCCTTTAATATCCCGTATGACGATGATGAACGATTGCATTCGTCGAGCAGCCAATGCAACTGGCAGCCCAATCGGGGGTCACAAAGATCCCAAGTCGAATATTAAAGGTAGTTCAGATTCGTCAAATCAGATGCGCGGCGCCATCTTGCGTACGCGTGCGCACGGTGCGTGATGCACGTTAGCTCAGTGTCATGCGGTGTGCGCAAACTGGCCTAATTCAAAATGGCGACCCGCTGTGTAGCATCCCCACGCTTGATGCCCTTTAACACTAAGTTGAACTTAAAAATCATGGAAAGCCATTTGTTGCTTCGGAATTAAACATATTCAATAGCCCAAATGCGAATATTAGAAACTTAGACATTTCACATCAATAACTTGACGTCTATTTGATAAAAGAAAATGTTTATCAAATTTTATCAAAATCATAGGCCTGATTAAAGAACTTGATTAACAATTTTACAAAAATGGCATTCCATGGTGTTTAAGTCCAACCTAGCATTACGTTTGACACAGTTTTGAAACACCCCCTAGGCCTTAATGATTCTCAATGATAACACACACGTTTTAGCCCGTATAGAGCTGACTTCCGACATAACCCTTGTGGCTGCTTAGTAAGATGGACTGGTATGTGTATAATTATATGCAAGTTGACCATGTTAGCATCATTACGCAGGTGTATACAATATAGCTTTTCCCGCTCAATTTTACACTTTTTTCAATCGAATTCATTAAGGGTCATTCAAATTCACGCATTGCCGTGTAATCGTTGGTATCGGTCTTTCAAAAGTCGAATAAGTGCAAGCGAATTCATGCATATACGCATAAGCTTTCGTGAATAGACACCGGAGTTCATTTATGGGCAATCGAATTCACGAATGTGCAGCCAAATGTCAACTTCGTGCACACACATTTACGCGTCATGCTCTTTCACGAATTCGAATGACCGGCGAGGCGCCAGTGTAAACTACGTACCAATTTGAATGATCATTGATGAAAAGGTATGCTCTTTGTACAAATTCACTTGCTCCGACGTGATTTTGAACGACTATTTACGAATTCAAATGCTGCTTTGACACGGCGATAACAAATGTCGCGAATTCGTCTGCTCCGGCCTATTATCAATTTGAATGACACACTCGCGAAATTGAGCGGGAAAACCTATATTATTGGGTCCCAATTAGTCAACAAAGGTGACCTCTTTATCAGTGAGTAAGCATGCAAACACATTGCATTACATTTTATTTAATGCTTAATTACCATGTAAACATGCATCACGGTTTAATTCGTTGAATACCTTGTTGTATTCGTATTAACAATAAAAGCATGGGACATGTTTCGGTTTTTCAAATTTCCCTTCCGTTAAAAAGATTTTTACGATTGAAGTGTTCAGATGTTAAATTACCCACTGGACCGCGAAAACCGTGTACAAAGTAAGTGCAATGAGTTAGTGAATATCACTTTGCATTTTTGCTCATTACTCGGCCATATAACGTCCATTTAACTTGAAATGTTCACACAACACCCAGTGGATATATCAGATAACAACATTATACATTGTATCAACCACTCATCACTTTTTGCACATGTCAACAAAGCTAGTAGGTCTCTTTAAGCCCTGAACTAGATAGTCATGATCAGATGATAATGCGGCAATGCAACTGATCTGATTATTGCTTTGACTTCTGGTACAAATCGAACCCAGTGTATAACGTTTCGTCTCACATTTATATATTATAACAGTTCGCAATGTTTACGCACTTTACAATAAGCAAATATTGTATTAGTCTTTTGTACACTAATTCACTGGTTAGGTATATAAAGCATTACCTAGAAGTCTGGGTTTGACTGAGAGTTACGTAATCAGGCACCGTCTTGCACTGTATTGTTTAAAGGGATAGTATTCAGCCATGACAGTTGTTGCTTGAAATAGAGGGTTAGGGTAAGAAGAAATAATTTATTCGTGAAGGAAGTGTAATATTTGAAGACAGATTGTGATTTTTAAGACATCATACACTTGTTTGAGCAAAATCGGTTCAGAAACCGCTGAAATATTCATTATATATACCATCCGATTGGAATAAATGTTGGACCCCAGCTGCATATATTCGATAACCTAGGAAAATATTTATAATGCCTACACTTTTTCGAAAGTATACCAAGGTGGTTTTTTGATTGTAATTGATGATCTCTCTAGTTGATGTATCACATTCACAATTGTTGATAAGAAATGGTTGCTACTGTCAGGTGTGCTTTTTGAATTAAAACAGCATCTTCACTTAGCCGTTTACACGTTGTTTTACCACTTTATAGTATGGTTGCGTTATAACTATTAGTTTGTTATGGTTATTTAAAAGTTATAGTTAGACTCGAACTGTACTAACCCTTTAAAGGGGATCACCACGCAAAGAACAATACAGGGTTATATGGTTTGGTACCGTTGTGTGATATTCAATAGGTGGCCAACACTTTGAAAAGGGTTAATAATTCATAAACGATACAATTTAACACTGAAACTCACGGAACCAACAGGGCCGATGGTTCCGTACGCACCAACGTTTGCGAGTGCGCTAATGCTTTACGTAACCACCACCTTTAATGACACCACAGTTGTACTCAATTTAAAGTCAGATAAAATAAAGAAATAGATCGATATAAATTATATAAAATAGGTCATAAGATTGTAATGACGATGTTGGTTGTGTGTGTATAAATGTGCGTGATTTTTCTGTTATAATAATATCGTTAAAAGGACAGTAAAGTTCTGGGGGTTTATTCTGAAGTTAAAATTTATTATATCTACGTCATATCTACGTCACTAAAATATATTTGAGCAAATCGCTATTCCTTAAGCACAGTGTAATATTTTAGTGACGTAGATATGACGTAGATACAATACATTTTAGCTTGGCGACGAGGATGGGATTGGCAGATGCTGGGGATTATAGAGGAATGCGGGAAATGGGGGTGACCGTGGGAAAAGAGATGACTAGAAATGGCGATGGAAGAAATGATGTAATGAACACAATACTATACAATCAGATTGATACAACATTCATATTTACAAACGCAATAACCCCCTGGTTTGGAGGGCGCTTCAAAATTAATTTGCGACCTAAGGAACATGTCAATGTTAGAGGTATAGAAAATGATACTGACATTCTAACAAAAAACAAATAACAAAGGAATAAGATGATGTTTTTATTACAAGATGAACAGGATAACATTTGGGCCCCGGTGCAGTAATAGTTGCAATCGATTGTAAAGTTTTTACGATTAATTGAAAATCATAAAATATGCACATTTGAACCAATCAGATTTGCACATTTTTTAGTCACATGATCTGACTTGCGAGATTGCGATCTCTTTCTGCAACGGGGCCCTATATAGTCTCCCGGAAAACATTGCGGGTTTTAAAACCATGGCTTGAAATTATTTGTGCATTTAAAACCATGTTTTTAATTCTAACAATAACGTTATGTTATGGTGCATAAGGATTTCGAGACTCTTTATAAGATTTCGGACGCAATGGTCTTTGCCCTAGATATACAAGTGAAATGTATCACCCATATTATTCCCTCAGGACAACATGCCGCATGCACATTGCATGAGAGGTAGATTGTTATGTGTTTTAGATAGCACGCATAGTGTAATTTAATCATAACGGTGTCTCTATATCGGTCTGAACACATGTAACATTCACGCTGGCGTGTTGGCAGTAAATATTTTGTTACGGGTTATGTAATTCATAAAGAATGCAATTATTCACACAAACGGAACCTAAAATGGCATTTGGTTCCGTAAGCGCGATTGTGTCAATTCTATACACGCATACGTCCTATAGAAAATAGACTAACCTTCTTTTGCAGACCCATGAACACATAATTGTGTATGGTGATGACATTTTAAATTGTAGACTTTTTCTGGAAACCTATTTATCTTAGCTGGTTGGTAAAGTGGACTACTATTATTAAAGGGGACCACCGCAGGCAAAGAACATCACATAATTATACGTTTTTGGTAACCTTGTGTGATATCAAATATATACCCAACAATTGCGAGTGCGCCAATCCTTTTCACGCGTACGTTTGGAGACGATATAATCCCGCACAATTCGTGGATCAACGATACGTTCGCGCTGCACAAAAGTAGTCTTCGTTCAAGGAAACCCATATAAATATGTTGTAGTATGGTGATGCGTTTTCCAATTATAGTTTTTCTGGAAACACATTTTTCTGAACTTGTAGATGGAATGAACTACTAAAGATATTATCTTTGATTTATAAGAATATTATTTTGGGGCGGAGGTACCCTTTAACTATCATTTATAAGAGTATTAGTTAGGGGTCTTGGTCCCTTTAAGCAAGCCTACAACTGAACAAGTGACTGTTTCTATAGTACGTGCAATCAAGAAGTCACGGCAAACAAAATAAATAAATAACTCCACGGTATACACCCTCGGATTATAGATAGCACCTTAAAATGGACCATGCAGGCAAAGAGCAACACATAACTATATGTGTTGCTTTCAGTGTTCGATATTAAATAGATGTACAAAGGGTAATTGTATAATTCATAAACCATACAAATAATCATCAACACTTACGGAACCATGCATCAGGTCCTTTATACACGCGTACGTTTGGAAACAATAGAGCCACGCAGACAATATCCGTACAGTCTTCGTATTCAGACCCATGAACACGTTCGCTAGTATGGTGATGAATTTTCAAATGATTCAATTTGTCTGGAAGCAACATTTCCTGAACTTGTATAGGGGGAATAGAGTACCAAAACATCACCTTTCATTTGTAAGAACACTATTTTGGGGTGGTGGTTCCCTTTAAGTATGATGTTCCATGTGGTTGCCTCATTATCACCATTATTAACAAAGAACAATTACATAGTAATTCAACTATGTTTGCTTCAACCATGGACCCTGGGTCCATGCTTCAACATTGTTTAAATGGTTCAGAAAAGAGCAGAGCACGTTGGTAGAGAGCACGCTGTGTAGGTACTAGCTGTGATGGGATTGTATATTTGTGCACCTGCTGGAAATGAACAACTAACCAGTTTGATGAAAATCTTTGCAACTCGAGGTACACACAAATAGCTCTTCAAATAAGTATGTTGCATTAGCCTTGGTTTATAGATTCCCTGGTTAGACTAAATCAATTACTCTTGCGTAATAATTGCACACCTTGGTAATTGTTGCAGTCTAGACAAAAGGATATTACTAGGGGCGTTTTGATTGGAGTTATGTTTACAATCACGGTGATTATGTTGCTTGCTTGCTTTCACACTGCGAAAAAAAAAAACATGTGATTGCAATCACAGTTTCTGGAGACGAAGAGCGCCCCGTTTATTGGTGGAAGTGCATGTAAGGTCACGTAAGCTCCGCCTCCCAAATCATGTTTTGGAGGTCATGCCGTTCACACTACCGATTCGCACTGTGATTTGAGTGAATCATGATTTGAACACAGCTCTGGACAATGATTTGAGTTCCGCGATTTGTGATTCCAATTAGTGTTCACACCGTCAAAAATACCGTGATTGGAGTGAAAAATAACTCAAATCATGATTGAAATCACGCATTTTCGCCAATGTGAAAAGGCTCTTAGTAGAATTCGTGGTCGCCCCTGTATACCTAGGGATTTTGCTACGACAATTGCGTTGGCCTGGTGAACAAACATATCATTATAATATATTCAAGAATATCTAAAGAAGAAAAAATGCAGTACATCCAATGCAGGAGTGTTGTAAACACCACTTTTCTAACAACTGCATGAAGCTATTATATCAGTTGCTTACTAGCCGTATACCTTTATACTGTGTAAGTTGCATTATTTGGCGGGTAAACCCGTTCATCGGCCGTTACACCTCTTAAGTTAAGCCTGTATGATAAGGCAATTATACTCCATTTGATAATTCATCACAATGGCGAATTAATTATCGAGTGTCTCCTTCGAGGGTGTCTCGGTTAGTTCTGAACAGAAGCGTGCTGCATATACGTGTATATGCAGGATAACACCCGCGAGCCGCAACAAAGGTAGGTTTTGTGTTGTTCCTGTTGTTGTTCTGTATATTTTTGCTGTTGTTTTTGTGGTTGTTTTGGGGCTTGGAAGTTTATTCAAATTGAATATTTACGCCGTATAATAACGAACAATCCAGGAGCATGCAAGTTTAAAACACGTAAATGTATCGAGAAGTAGTTACAGAGAGCTTCGACTTCATGAGCAGAAAGCGAGGGATCGATGCCCCACGGGGTACCGTAGTGAAGATAAAGTAGATCAATGCATAATAATAATAATACAATGTATAATAATGTAGTATTTTGTGTAATAACAAAATTAATGGCGTACATATAATTATACCACATTTTGTATATATTTTTAGTGAAAGGAGAAGTACACTATTATGCACGGGCGTAGCGACTTACGTAATACATATTCATCAGAGGGGGATGAATGAATAGATCATCCCCCCAGTTGAATGGGTATCAATGACATGTCTACGCCCGTGCTATTATGCATTGATAACCCGGCGGTATTATTTCATAGTCACCACATGCTCGTTCTCGAGATGAGAATTGAACCCCTTTTTGTGGCGTTTCCGTACAGCAGCTGAAACCCCCGTAAGGATAATGCACATGTATCAATTTATGATTGCTTTTTCATACCTTAGAATATATTTGTATCAATATAAATGTGTATTTCAAAACATATTCTGAATTCAGACAGATGGAGAGTGGTTTTTTTTTCGTGAAAAGAGGAATTAATGACAATTATGCACCAAACATAATAATGAATGTCCATAATCTTCTGAGATTTAGAAACCGCATTTTTAAAAGTTTTCTTGTTTCTCCGATCGATTGATAATGCTTAGCATTTCAGACATTATTCATCTTGTCCAATTTCATTTCAAACATGTTGCCATCTGTATTTTCCATGTTGAATAAGCTCATCAACCGTTTAAACTTGAACAAATTCCCCCAAAAAGAAAAAAAAACATTTCATGTCCTTTGTTGTTTTGAGTTTGAGTTTGGTCAATTCAGGTAAAGTTAATTCATGTAGATCCCTTTGTAATTGTGTATCCAATACCAGGAATATGATGACGACGGACAACCCGATTCATCTGGCGCATCTGACTTAAGCCCGGCGCAGACAGAGCCGTCTCGACCCGATCCAACTGGTTTTCAGTCAGGCTAGAGTCAGTCGGAGCCGATCCAACATGTTGAATCGGCCTCGAATGACCTCCGACTGGCACTTGACTGGAAAAACCTGAGTCCTGAGGCAGCGCATACTGAGTTAGTTAAGCAGGCTGAAAACTAGTCGGTTCGGGTCGAGTCGGCTCTGTCTGCGCCTGGCTTTATAGATATATTGATTTTGGTCGACTCACTCAGGCAAAGTTACTTCATTGTGTAGTCTAACTATAACCTTCGTTCCAGAGTAGATACCTCAATGTTGATGGTCCCAATAATAAATTCAAATGGTGTGGAACATAGTTTTTGTTTTGCTGGCCCTACAGTGTGGAATAGTTTGCCAGTTGAATAGAGGTTGTCTCCTTCATTAGACATATTTAAAAGAAAACTTGAAGACATAATTGTATCGCAGTCTCGTAGAGGATGCACAGCGAATCGAACATTTTGATTCATTGGAAATGCGCTATAATTAATTATTTAGAACTCATTATTACTCACTCAGTTTTGTATCCAATAAAATAACATACAGAAAGATGACGAAGGAACATCCGATAGACCGCTGTGGTCCCCTCTCGTACATCTGGCTTACATGGATGTCACCCCTGTTCCGCCTCGCCAATAAAAGAGGTCTGAGGGCGTCTGATCTCTGGACCTTATCCGAGTATGAAAAGGGAGAAAACAATGCAAACAGGTATGTCATGTTCGCTCTTTAAATAGTATTTGATACCAGGGATATAGTTATTGTACAGACTTAACTCAATGCTCTGTTTGACGGATCTGATATTAAAACAGCTCCCAGTTGCGACCAGTCGCTTATAGGATTCAGTGAATACACTAGACGTTAAGGAGTAGATGATGCAAAAGTAAAAAAACAGAGCAAGAGCTATCACATATTAGGAAGAAGAAGTAGAAGAAGAAGAAGGAGGAGAAGAAGGAGAAGAAGAAGAAGAAGAAGAAAAAGAAAAAGAAAAAGAAGAAGAAGGAGAAGGAGAATAAAAGGAAGAGGAAGAAGTGGAAGTAGTAGTAGTAGTAGTAGTAGTAGTAGTAGTAGTAGTAGTAGTAGTAGTAGTAGTAGTAGTAGTAGTAGTAGAAGAAGAAGAAGAAGAAGAAGAAGAAGAAGAAGAAGAAGAAGAAGAAGAAGAAGAAGAAGAAGAAGAAGAAGAAGAAGAAGAAGAAGAAGAAGAAGAAGAAGAAGAAGAAGAAGAAGAAGAAGAAGAAGAAGAAGAAGAAGAAGAAGAAGAAGAAGAAGAAGAAGAAGAAGAAGAAGAAGAAGAAGAAGAAGAAGAAGAAAGGGAAGATCAAATAAAGGACACAAGAACTACCTTGAATTTGACACTCACTGGCATGACTGGACAACCCAACCAGAACAGCAGACACGGCAGAGAAGCAATAACTACCCAGCTAGCCACCTGACGTCGTGCCGATGTCATAAGTTGTTGGCCGGATGTCGGCTTATCGCGGTTGGCTCGAGGTTAAAATGTCCGCCAGCCCAACATCGTAACCACGTCATTTTGTGATACGTCAATTTCTGACAATGGCCCAACATCAACTCATGACATTGGACCAACATAACATTATGATGTGGGCGCGAGGTTAAAATGTCCGCTAGCCTAACATTGTCCCAACATCATTTTGTGATGTCGGGCAAATATCAATTTCCGACAATGGCCCAACACCAAATCCTGACATAGGACAGATATCAAATTCTGATGTGGGCTCGACGTTAAAATGTCCGCCAGCCCAACATCGTAACCACGTCATTTTGTGATACGTCAATTTCTGACAATGGCCCAACATCAACTCATGACATTGGACCAACATAACATTATGATGTGGGCGCGAGGTTAAAATGTCCGCTAGCCTAACATTGTCCCAACATCATTTTGTGATGTCGGGCAAATGTCAATTTCCGACAATGGCCCAACACCAAATCCTGACATAGGACAGATATCAAATTCTGATGTGGGCTCGACGTTAAAATGTCCGCCAGCCCAACATCATCACCACGTCATTTTGTGATACGTCAATTTCTGACAATGGCCCAACATCAACTCATGACATTGGACCAACATAACATTATGATATGGGCGCGAGGTTAAAATGTCCACTAGCCCAGAATTGTCACAACATCATTCTGTGATGTCGGGCAAATGTCAATTTCCGCCAATGGCCCAATATCAAATCCTGACATAGGACAGATATCAAATTCTCATGTGGGCTCGACGTTAAAATGTCCGCCAGCCCAACATCGTCACCACGTCATTTTGTGATACGTCAATTTCTGACAATGGCCCAACATCAACTCATGACATTGGACCAACATAACATTATGATATGGGCGCCAGGTTAAAATGTCCACTAGCCCAACATTGTAACAACATCATTCTGTGATGTTGGCCCAATGTCAATTTCCGCCAATGGCCCAATATCAAATCCTGACGTTGGGCCAACATCAAATTCTGACGTTGGCCCGACATTACAATGTCCGCCAGCCCGACATTAGCCCAACGTTATTTTTTATTGTTGGCCCAATATAAAATCTTGACGTTCGCCCGACGTTTGATGCTGGACCAACATCAAAATTTGACAATGGCCCAATGTCATTAATATGACATCTCCAATAAGAGGTCGACCTAATATAGCGCCGATGTTGGGACTGGTATCAATGTAAGAGGTCGCTACCCAGCTAGCAAACTGACGTTGTGCCAGCATTGGGCCAATGTAAAAAGTCGTTTTAAGACGACGTTGGGCCTACATTAAAAATCCGACGTCGCCGCGACGTAAAAATGTCCGCCAGCCCAACATCAGCGCGGCGTTTTTGTTTTTTTAATGCTGGCCAAACGTCATTTTGCGATTTCGACCCAACATCAATTATTCAGTCAGTGGTCAGTCATGGTTGTGAAATTAATGTCGGGACAATGTTAGTAATGAGACAAGAATAGGACATCTCAATTTTTACGTCAAACCGAAATCCTACGACGTCAGAATGGGCAGCAGTGAATCAAGTCGGCTAATAGTCATTAAGTTGATGTTGAGCCGATGTCAATGATCCGACATGAATATGACATCTCAATGATGACGTCAATGCGATATCCTGCCGATGTCAGAACTGACAGCAATGAAACAAGTCGGCAAATGATCATAAAAGTGATGTTGCGCCGATGTCAATAGTCGGACATGAATATGCCATCTCCAATATGACGTCGGGCTAATATCGCGCCGATGTCGGAAAAGATAGCAATTAAGGAGGTCGGTAAATGGTAGTAAAATTGATATCGGTCCGATGTTATTAACTAGACATGAATGTGATAAATATGTCAGGCTGATGTAAGAACTTGCAGTAATGAAACAACTCGGCAAATGGTCATTTAATTGATGTTGTGCTGAAGTCAATGATTAGACATGAATATGACATCTCAATGATGACGCCATAGCGATATCCTGCCGATGTCAGAACTGGCAGCAATGAAACAAGCCGGCAAATGGTCGCCAGTTCCGACATCGGTACAACATTGACCCAACGTATTTGAGCTGTCATATTTATGTATATTTAATAACATAAGCCCAACATCAATCTTTGACTGACCTCTTAATTTGCTACCAGTTCCAACATCTGCGCGATATTAGCCCGACGTCATATTTGAGATCTCTTATTCATGTCGGATTAATGACATCGGCACAACATCAGTTTAATGACCATTTGCCGACTTGTTTAATTGCTGTCAGTTCTGACATCGGCAGGATATCGCTTTGGCGTCATCATAAAGAGATGTCATATTGAGGTCCAATTAATAACATTGGCCAGACATCAATTTCACAACCATGTACCGATCTCTTAAATTGCTACCAGATACAACATCATCACAATATCGGACTGACGTCATAGTAGAGATGTCATATTTATGTAGGAGTAATGACATCCGCCCGACATCTATTTCACAACCTTTTGCCCACCTTTAAAATTTCGTAAAGTTCCGACATCTGTGCGGTATAGGCCCAAAGTCATATTTTGGATGTCATATTTATGTCTAATTAATAACTGTGACCCGACATCAATTTCACAGCATTTTACCGACCTCTTAAATTATTGACATCGGCACAACATCCATTTAATGACTATTTAATGATTAGTTTCATTGGTGCCATTTATGACATCGGCAGGATATCGCTTTGGCGTCATAATTGAGATGTCATATGGATGTCCAATAAAACTCATTGGTCCGACATCAATGTTACAACCATTTACCGACCTCTTTAATTGCTACCAGTTCCAACATCGGCGCGAAATTATCCCGACGTCATATTGGAGATGACATATTCATGTCAGAATATTGACATCGGCTGAACATCGATTTCATGACTATTTGCCGACTCGTGTCATTGCTGCCAATTCTGACATCGGCGCGATATCGGCTTGACGTCATATTTGTGATGTCATATTAATGTCCAATTAATAACATCCGTCCGACATCAATTCCACATTCAACCATTTACCGACGTCTTAAAATGATATATTCCGACATCGGTACAACATTGGCCCAACGTCATATTTGAGATGTCATATTCATGTTGGTTTATTGACATCGGCCCAACATTAATATTACAACCCTCTATCAAGCTCTTAATTTGGTACCAGTTTCGGCATTGGTGCGATTTTAGCGCGACGTTTTATTTGAGACGTATTTTTTTCGTCAACTTAATGACATCGGCACGACATTCAACTACAACCATTTTCCGACTTATTTCATTTCCAAAACCTCCAACTTAAATTCGACGTTGGCGTAATGTTGGCGCGACGTCTGTTTGCCGACCGCGATCTTGCCGACGACCTGCCGACACCGGTCCGACGTCAGTTAGCTAGCTGGGTACTTATATTTTTGTTAACTTGCTTTGAGAATCTATACTGAATTGAATTTTGTTTAATCGATTACAAACATTAGTAATTCAAAAGTAAAAAAAAGAAAGAAGTATTGCTATCGGGAAATTCATGATCGATTATAAGCGATCGTAAGTGAAATGAAAATTTGGTATTATTTATATAAAAAAATATACTTTTGTCATGTCCTTGCTGCTGTATATAATTTAGAAGGATATATAACAATATAAATAACACCTTAAATAGTGTTATGAATATGATTTGAAGGTGGATTATTTCAAATTCAACGCTCTACAAATACTAACTATTACAAAACATACATGCTAAGAAGAGGTGTATATATATAGTATACCGATTGCAACCTATGCTTGTAGGACGATAGGATGATAGGTTTAGGAGTAGGCAATAGGTATAGGAATAGGATATTTATAGAATTATGATTATGATTTATGAATGAATGTGTGTAAAGGTTAAATAAAATGCATGGATCGGACGTGGAATCTATGCATGTTTTCCAATTTCTTTTTACGTTTTTGATGTTGGTCCTACGTTGGCCATTTGACATTGGGCCATTGTCAAATGTTGATGTTGGTCCAGCATCAGAAAATGACGTTGGGCCAATGTTGTGTTAGCGGACATTCAAACGTCGGGCGAACGTCAAGATTTGATGTTGGGCCAACGTCAAGATTTGATGTTGGGCCAACAATAAAAAATAACGTTGGGCTAATGTCGGGCTGGCGGACATTTTAATGTCGGGCCAACGTCAGAATTTGATGTTGGCCCAACGTCAGGATTTGATATTGGGCCATTGGCGGAAATTGACGTTGGACCAACATCACAGAATGATGTCGTGACAATGTTGGGCTAGCGGACATTTTAACCTCGAGCCGACATCATAAAGTTATGTTGGTCCAATGTCATGAGTTGATGTTGGGCCATTGTTGGAAATTGACGTTATGCCAATATCACAAAATGACGTAGTGACGATGTTGGGCTGGCGGACATTTTGACGTCGAGCCCACATCAGAATTTGATATCTGTCCTATGTCTGGATTCGGTGTTGGGCCATTGTCGGGAATTGACATTGGCTTAACATCACAGAATGATGTCGTGACAATGTTGGGCTAGCGGACATTTTAACCGCGAGCCGACATCATAATGTTATGTTGGTCCAATGTCATGAGTTTATGTTGGGCCATTGTCGGAAATTGACGTTATGCCAATTAGCCAATATCACAAAATGACGTAGTGACGATGTTGGGCTGGCGGACATTTTAACGTCGAGCCCATATCAGAATTTGATATCTGTCCTATGTCAGGATTCGGTGTTGGGCCATTGTCGGAAATTGACATTTGCCCGACATCACAAAATGATGTTGGGACAATGTTAGACTGGCGGACATTTTAACGTCGGGCCGTCGTCAAAACTTGATGTTCTCTCAACGTCAGGAATCGATGTTGGGCCTACGTTAGAACTGACATTGGGCCATTGTCAATAATTGATGTTGGGCCGAAATCGCTAAATGACGTTGGGCCAGCATTAAAAAAAGACGCCGAGCTGATGTTGGGCTAGCGGACATTTTAACCGCGAGCCGACATCATAATGTTATGTTGGTCCAATGTCATGAGTTTATGTTGGGCCATTGTCGGAAATTGACGTTATGCCAATTAGCCAATATCACAAAATGACGTAGTGACGATGTTGGGCTGGCGGACATTTTAACGTCGAGCCCATATCAGAATTTGATATCTGTCCTATGTCAGGATTCGGTGTTGGGCCATTGTCGGAAATTGACATTTGCCCGACATCACAAAATGATGTTGGGACAATGTTAGACTGGCGGACATTTTAACGTCGGGCCGTCGTCAAAACTTGATGTTCTCTCAACGTCAGGAATCGATGTTGGGCCTACGTTAGAACTGACATTGGGCCATTGTCAATAATTGATGTTGGGCCGAAATCGCTAAATGACGTTGGGCCAGCATTAAAAAAAGACGCCGAGCTGATGTTGGGCTGGCGGACATTTTAACGTCTCGGTGACGTCGCATGTCGCATGTTGGCCCAACGTCCCCTTACAACGAAAATGACATCGGCCCAACGATGGCACGACGTCAGGTGGCTAGCTGGGTAATATGACCTTGAACCTTGAAGAATTACTCTCCAAAAAGCGTAAACGCTCTCCTGGAAAGGGCTGTGTCGGTCTGTTGCGTGCTGTTGGTGACGTGATGGTGATGGTTCCCCGTGCACTATACACACTGTGCAGTGTGCAGGTGGTGCAGGTGTGTCCCTCGTTTACAGCATATTCAGGGGCAGTGGCGGCGCCATAATGCCGCTCCCCGAAAGCCGAGTAGTATATTGGCTGAGACAGCGTTGCTTGGGAGAGTGTTCCAGACACGGATTGCTCTAGGAAACATGCTGTACATGTAGCAATTTACTCTGCAAAATGGTTGGGTGTATCTGAGGTTGTGACTTTAACGTTGTGATCATTTTGGTCTGGTGATGCCTGTGATGAGTCGGATTTCAGGGGGCAAGGAGATCTGAACAAGTTTGTAGTGTATCTTGAAAAGCATTTCGCACTGATTCATATATCGGCGGGGTTGTAGTGTGTCCCAGCCAAAAGATGACAGCATGGTGGTGACACTAGATTCTCCCCTGTAATCGTGGATGACAAATCTGGCAGCTTGTCTCTGTATGCTTTCAAGAAGGTTGACCTCCTTCTGGGTGTGTGGATTCCATGCACATGAGGCATATTCCGATAGGGTCGTACAAGTTGCTTATACGCAATGTCTTTGACTTTCTTTGACCAGCTCAGGTCGTTTGCCACTGTGACTCCAAGGTATTTATAGGAGGTAGCCTTGGGAACCTCTTGCCCATTGATGTTGTAGTCAGAGGTCAAGGGATGCCGCTTCAAGGAGATACACATGTGGGCACATTTCTCCACATTGAATGACACCATTGGTGAAGTATGTTGTACCTTCAACTTTGAGTGTTGGAATCCCAGCTGATTATCACCTCTGGGCCTTAACATATCTCCAGAATTTCTTGGAATCATACATCAGGGTTTCCCCAACCACATCATTCAGATATTCGTTGTGGGCCAGTTCTTTCATTCTTTGGACATAATTTATGTTCGTCTTGTACGTTTCCCAGTCATTTTCTGATCTTGCCCGAATCGCTTTCTTATACAACATGCCTCTTATTCATCTCCCTGGTGATCCTCTTGGTGATGTATGGATCGATGACTTTGGACTTCGAGTTCCGGGGAAGAATGAGATACATTATTGAGAGCATGGAAGAAAAGGAGCCAGTTCTCCTCCAATGTACATTCACCTGGTTTTATTTCAAAGTAGGTTGCAGTCATTTGAGAACATCGTGTTCACAATAAAGAAAACAAAAACTACTGGGAAAACTAGACAGGAAACATTCTTATTCCTGACTATATAGCCCCCCTTAATGTTGTTACGGAAACATTTAGTTATTTAATCGTTGGATAATACGAACAATGATAATAATAATTATTGGTCAGACGTAGAAGAAAGAGAGCAGGGAGATAATCCAAAATGTAGGAACAGGGTTTAATAATGCTAATAATTCTAATTGCACAATGCAAATAATGATCATGATCGCTAATCATGATATTATTAACAATACTAAAATGATAACAAACATGCGGATAAGGTGATCAGCATTATTTACGATACGGATCGATATGCAGCATGTTATGGTGTTACTGGTGTTAATCAATAATAAGTAGTAATTTATTAAGGCGCCGTGTATTTGGCGTCCTTGTCAACCAACTTGAATGCTAGTGTACTTTGAGCTCATGTGAAGGTGGATATTAAGCGATATAAATATCCAATATCATTATTTATTTTAATTTATTTTTTACTTAGTCGTTTGTAATTTTTTTATACCTTTCGAGCATGGTGGAGTTAGAACTATTATTTTTATAATGTTACTGTCCATGTTTGGTTACTAAAGTTGAGCCTTACCAAAACTGTACTACCCCTTTAAGCAATATAAATATCCAATATCATTATTTATCATTATTATTTTCTCCGATGCTCCACAGTTTGGAGCAGTACTGGCAGGAGGAGCTCACGAAGAAAGGGGTGCAAGACGCGTCCCTCGGAAAGGCGGTGTTTCGATTCGCGTTCTCAAGACTGTTAGTTGCTGTAATAGCCAACATGATCGGGACGATCGCAATCTTCCTAGTTTCGGTAACCATTGGTAACAGTCACATGTTTATATCAGGCAATAGAACAGAGCCGTCATAAGTCTCCGCCATGTATGTTGACCACATATTATAATGTAAACTGACATTTACGTTATGCCATTTGCTATGCTAGGAATCAAACATATTCCGAAGCTTAGGTGTGTTTTGTTTTCGATTTGTAAGAGTTTTGATATACAAAAAATGCAATTTCAATTCCAATATTAAATATTGATGATGTTTTACTAAATTAAAAAAGGCTTGACGTTTTGTGCGTAATATTACCCCAAAATCTAAATATAATAAGCAAATAATTACCGTTGGTGAAGGTGATGGGACAAACTATCACTTCCGAGGCGATCTGGATGTAGCTATCTTTCCGAAGCGAAGCTGAGGAAAGATAGCGTATACATTCAGATCGCCGAGGAAGTGATAGTTTGCCATCGCCTGAAACCAAAAGGTGATTATTTGCTTTATATTTGCCTTATATCAATTATTTTGATCACAAACGACCTATAACTACCACAAAGGGCTAAAAAGTTTGGAATATTGAGCAATTGATCGAGTCTTTTATTTTAATTTCGTCAATCTTGCACATGAACAAGATTTATGACTAAAAGTCATACCATTGTCTATTAAGCGTAGCCGCGCGCAAACGTTGCGCATCAGCGCGCTACCTTTCTGCGCACTAACGCGCGCACGCGTACTTGCGCGCGAACAATTGAATATCTACACAGTGCAACGCACTTTTACCGACTATCTAGTGAGTGTAACGCACTTTCACCCAAGATATCTACACAGTGTAACGAACTTTTCTTCTTCCGTCAATAATGGGCGAAACTATATTTCATCACGTGATTAACTTTTGACCAATCGTAGAGCAAGATTCTTAGTATGTGGAATATAATATTGTTTATATCCCTCATAAGATCGTTTTACCATTGTATTTGACAAATGATAGTTTTGGACAACACGCGCAATCCCCGCGCAATCACGTGACCGGGCTTGATGGCAAAAACTAACACTAAAAGTTCGTTACGCGTTCGTCCCATAGATCATGTGTTTTAGCAAAATGCACACGCGATCAAATTTGTGCAGTACTCTATGGCGCACACGTTCTAGTCACGTGATTGACATTGCTGGTAAAAACTAACACCCTAGGAAGAAGAACGCCAAGACAGCCAATAAGCACATCCGTGGGAGCGCTAGCACGCATTCATCGCGTATGTGCGCAACTGCCAGCGCGTTGGTGCGCACTCAGTTTTGCGTCTTTGTGATTGTATGCGCAAAATAACAATGACTTTAAGCGTATTAGATGCGCCGTGGTTCTGGAGGCTCATACTGGCTTCATTAATGTCGATTGATTTTTATATCAAAATTTACAAGCGATTTTATGAAATATTAAAGAGATTTTCACTTATTTTGCTATAGCTGAACACAATCACTGATATTGATGAGTGATATAAAACAACTAACGAATGTGCTTGATTGTGATAGGCAATCTATTACCTCGGTGGGCTCAAAATGACTATTACCCTCAGCTACGCTTCGGGTAATAATCATTTTGAGCCCACCTCGGTAATAGATTTGACTATCACAAGAAGCCCATTCGTTAGTTGTATAATAGCCTTTTTGATTGTGTAATTTGTCCTGATATGTTTTTTTCTAGATGGCTATGTAGCATATTAATGTACTGATATAGTTTACTCAATGTTTATGGAAAGTGGATTTAGCGCCTTTTGGAACTAAGTTCAGCAGCTGCGCTATATTGATTCTCGTAATTATTAAGTATAATGGACGTTAACCGTGTATTGAATCATGCAGTCCATCCTCGTCTTCCGTTTGCTGGCGTACATCGAAGACGAGAGCGACCAGCGACTGTGGTATGGCCTCGTGCTCGCCTTCACTACCACCGTCCTGTGCATCCTCCGTATCAACATGGATGTCCTCTACTTCGTGTACGGGTGCCGCACGGCCACCCGTGTCCGCAGCGGCATCCTCACACTCACCTTCCGTCGTCTCGCGCATCTCCGTAGCGTCAAAACCCACGGTGTTGCAGAGGTGAGAGTTGTTGTACAACGTCGTATACTAATTGCCTACATTTTTGTTTCTAATAACACCGAATGTATACCGAAGAATGGGATTTAAAATCTCTGGTCCATGTCAGATTAGTGATTAATAATTCGCCTGCAGCTCCTTGTTCGTAGCGTCAAAACGCACGGTATACCGCAGAGGTGAGAGTTATTGTACAGCCTCGTATAATTTAATAATGCCGAAATGTACATATATATTTATTCAAGTACGTCCTATGCATGTAGTCCAATTATTCCAAATGTAACGAAGAAGACGGAATTCAAACTCTGGTCCATGTCAGATTACATTTTTAAATAATTTTATTCAGGATGGACACAATAATAGACGAATACCATAAATATAACATAATAACATGAATAGATAACAAATACATTTAGCTTACAATTTGTATCAAGAAACGGTGAACATGAAACTACGAAGGGTTTGGGTATATCAAAGGACAACGACAAGACGACCGGATAAAGGTTTTGGTTACAATACCCCCCCCCCAAAAAAAAAAAAAAAAAAAAATTAATAATAATAAATAAATACATAAATGAATTAAAAACGAAACAAATTAATAATATGAACATTTATATAGCGCAGCTACTATAACTATAAGTATATACTCCACTGCGCTTAAATAATTATTTAACTATTATTACCCATGATCATCAGGTACATTTCAAACCCACACAATGATATTACGTACTTTCTCAAATCCCTTGTGAGCATACTAGCCGAGCTGCCACCGATAATGGCGCTAAGGCTAATTAAAACCCGACCATGGTACCCATTTATACACCTGGATAGAGAGCAGCAATTGTGGATTAATTGTCTTGCTAAAGGACAAACGCAGTGGGCCTACACAGGGTTCGAACTCGGGATCTCACGATCGGAAAGCGCGCGCTCTACCAATCTTGTCCACCAATACATGTAATATTTGTATTCATATTTGATTGATACATTAATTATCTTCACATTATAATGTTTTTTACAAGATCATTAAAGTGATGCATGTAAAGTGTCAGATATTGCACAAAATGACATTTGAGACTTCAATCCTATATCAATATCATTGTAAAATACAATTGAAAGATTTGTGAAAGTTTGAAAGAAAACGAACACTGTTTACCTAGTGAAAAAAACGAATATTGAGTTCATATTTTATCACCGAATACTGATGGTCTGCCATACTTTTGTATCAGTAATGAATGATCCGTTTGAGATATTCGCACCCGTGTATTTTTACACACGTAGTACATAATTCATGGAATTTGAACTCGCTCGGCTCAAAGTTCAATCTCCGGAATGTTCTCACGGGCGCTGCATGCGGACGTTCTCAGCTAAGACAAATGTACTTTTTTTCAATTGCGTTGATTAACGCTTTAGAAATAATGATTTTCAATGATAATTATCTTCATACTAAAGGGACATTTGAAAAAATCAAACCCTATTTTATTCTTCTCTTACCATAAGCTAAACAACACGGTAGAAGAGAAACGAGGAAGCTCCAAGTAATTTTCGTGGATTTGGACACTTTACATGTATGACTTTAATCTCTGCGCCAACGACAGCTTACGGATCTTCGAATCGTGTATTAATGGAAGCTTCATCATTACGGGGCTCGGCCTCCTCGTCGCCTCGCTCATCGCCATCCAACTCGTGGTCGGTATCGGGGGCGTGGTTGGAACGTTGACATCCTACCTCGTCATCTTCCCCCTAATCGTAAGTACAGTGTCATATGCTTGGATTTCTGTGTTCTGTGTTTATTTGATCCATTTACTTTGTAATATTTGTCCAATATTTGAGACTTTGATATTATAATATCGATATCGATGTAAGATTATTGTGAATTATATGTGGTATTTCATAGAAGTACAACAATGTTTGAGACTTTGATATTATAATATCGATATCGATGTAAGATTATTGTGAATTATATGTGGCATTTCATAGTAGTACAACAATGTTTGAGACTTTGATATTATAATATCGATATCGATGTAAGAGTATTGTGAATTATATGTGGTATTTCATAGAAGTACAACAATGTTTACTTAGTAAGAACAAAATAGTTCAGATATATCCCCAGGTGTTCGCGTAATGTATTTGAATTTTGATACTCTTGAATACGGTCGAAAAGCGATCCGAAACGCTTTGGAGATCAAAACCCATTTCATGTTTCTGCTACTATACGCCAAACAACAATAAGATACACGAGAAGTGTGAATGCTCCACGTGATTATGATTGAATTCAACAAAGTTAATGGATCACTTTAAAGGGGTAGTACAGTTTTGGTAAGGCTGAAATTTAGTAACCAAACCTGGACAGTAACATTATAAACTAATAGTTATAATTTTGACCAAATAAAGTTTATTCTGCCATTAAAATTGCATGTTCTCTCAAATTCGACACTCAGTTTTTCATTACCTCACAAAAAAATTGTGATGTGCAGCGCCCTCTCTACCAAAACTAAACTACCGGTACCCCTTTAAGTATGATTAATGATCGCCTTCCAATTATGAGGACGTGACTTCGAAGTCAATGTCTAACATCGTAATGTATTAAAGGAACATCGTCGTCTCCATCTTCATACATATCTAAACTCCTAACATGCCAGGGATTGTAATGCTCTATGGTGTGTATTGTAACTCACAAAAATGCGAGCTTAATTGGCACGTTATGAGTTAATTGTCCGGTACTAGCAAGACACCTGGGCCACCGTGCAATTTATGATAAGGTATTACGAAAGTTGCATTCGGTTTCAAATAATATATTATCCATGTTTTTTTGTATCCATTGTACTGTTTATTTTACTATGCATGCAGACGGTCGTGGGTGGCGTAATGAACGCAATTCGTGCGAAGTGTATACAGGTGACTGACGCGCGGGTTCAGAGAACAAACGAAATCCTCAACTACATCAAACTCATTAAGATGTACGCCTGGGAGATACCGTTTGGGAAAACTGTCGAAGGTAAACCCCCAAAACTAAAAGTTATACAACTCATCAGATAATTGCGAATAATGAATTGTATGTGGGCATTGCCCACGATAACGGCGAGACAATATCATCTTCATTAATGCAGAGAATGTTGCCTTTCTCTTCTATTCTGTTCTTTTCTTCAATTCCGTGTGTGGAATTGCCCGTACAAATGTCACTCTAAAAGGCTCAAAAATGTATGCCTTGCAATCATCAGCAGTGTAGCACACTCCCGTAAAAGTGTGATCGCTCGTAGTCCCGCTAGAGCGGGATAATGAATTATTCATGATCCGCGTTGCGGTTCGCTGCACACAGCCTCGCTGTACAAACTGAATGGAGATCCGTCTTCCGTTCATGACTTGACCATCTTTAAAATGACAAAACCCCAAACGGTAGGTAATTTTGTTTAATGTAAAAACATGGACAAATGCATCAACGTATATTGAATAAACGTTAGTGCATTTGTCCATGTATAACGATTAAAATAACCCACCGTGTTGGTTTGTTTGCACTAACTGCCTGAATATGTAATAAGGTTATCACAATGTCAAAATTGTGAATTCTTCAAGTCGCTTCAAAATATTTGAGAATTTGTAAATTGGTTTCTAATTATCCATACGGTCTGAACGAGAATGCTGACGGCGTGCTCCGAGACCATCGCACAGCACCGTGGGAAGAATCCCGAAAAGTCGAGAATCTGAACGATCCGCTTTTGCGGAAGTGTGCTACACTGATCAGACGGGTTATTTAGCTTTGTGTATCTTGTATTATACAATGCGCTCAAACTTGTTTTATTCTAAGACCTTCCGTTTTCGTCACCGTCATAAACCGATAGACGCATCATATGGTTCGAATTGATACATTCTGTCATCATATCTGCTCACCCCTATGTATATCCCATCTCCACGGCCTCTCACCCTCACCCTGTCTCTCTCTCTCTCTCCATATCCCTTCTCTCTCCCTCTCCCATCTTGCTTTTCCCTCACCCCACTACTCTCCACCTCCCTCTCTAATTCCTACCCCTACCGCTCCCTCTCCCTTTCCATCTGCCGCCGCCGTCTGCCCTCGTCTTCTCCATCAGCATACACATTACCCTTGGGAACACCCTATCAGCTACCGATGTGACTGAGATACTGCTTTAAATATATCCATTAACTATTAATCTGTACCCTTCCCTCTTTCCTTCTTGCCATCTGGTTGGAGGACATCGAAAGACGGAACAAAATCTCCTGGGGACCTCGGGCATCCTGCAGAGCATGACTGCTGCAGCAGCTACCCTGTCCGTAGCTTTGAACGGCCTCGCCGCCGTCCTGTCTATCATATACACATCACCCTTTGGAACACTCTCTTATTCACCGAAGTGAGATACTACTTTAAAGATATTTTTATAATATCTCGTTCTCTTTTCCACCTTCTCTCTCGCTCATACCATCTGGCTGCAGGTCATCGCAAGACGGAACAGAAGCTCCTGGAGACCTCGGGCATCCTGCAGAACATGATTAATACCCTGTCCGTAGCTGTGAACGGTCTCGCCGCCGTTCTGTCTATCATCATACACATCGCCCTTGGGAACACTCTCACTGCCACTGATGTGAGATACTACTTTAAAGTGATATACATGTATAGTAACAATGATGCCATTATGTAAGAGCTGACAAAGGAGAAATGACATGTGTATGTATGTGATCTAATATGTCCACTGCATAGTGATGTGGACAAAATTAATGGTAGACATGGTAGAGTTATGACCAAAAATGTAAATATAGTGTTATTTGCGTACCCTTTGCCGTACTGCATACGCATGATAAGTAGCAGTTGAAGTGATTCCCGTGACTTTCATTTTGTCAAATTGAATTTTCAATATCTCAAAAGCAGGGGAAATGAAACAACCAAAAGTTAAGGAGGATTTTTGTATTATTATTATGCAAAGCATGCTAACTGGCTAAGAGAAGAATGAGTCATGCACGAAAGAACCAATATTGATACAAGTGGGTTAATCGCTTGACTCAGATAAAGTTATTAGATACATTGCATAGTACCGAATCCATGTGATCACTATATATATACCTCGCACACAAAGTTCCGCAATCGAGGTTTGCACATTAATAACTTTTTTATTACGCTATTACCATGCATAAATTTGGTATCATTGGAAAGCGTGAATCCTCCTCTTTACATTGATATAACATTTGCTATGAATATATTATCATGGAATGTGCATTACATCCGAATGTAGGGCAAAGTCAAAATTGAAATGTTGCAAAATGCACTGATTTTGTCAACCGAGTGCCTTCCTTGGCTTGAATGGGGGTGAGGTGGTCATGCATTCAAGCCACGTTTTAATCTTCAAACAAAAGGAAGGCACACTGTTGACAAAATCAGTGCATTTTGCAACATTTCATTTTTTACTTTGCCCTACATTCGGATGTAATACACATTCCATGATAAAATATCCATAGCAAATGTTATATCAATGTTGTGATTTATATCAATGTAAAGAGGATGATTCACGCTTTCCAATGATACCAAATTTATGAATGGTAATAACGTAATAGGCATTCAAGCCACATTTTAATCTTCAAACAAAAGGAAGGCCCTTTGTTGACAGAATCAGTGCATTTTGCAACATTTCACTTTTGACTTTGCCCTACATTTGGATGCAATGCTCATTCCATGATAAAATATTCATAGCAAATGTTATATCAATGTAAAGGGGAGAATTTACGCTTTCCAATGATACCAAATTTATGAATGGTAATACCGTAATAGAAAAGTTATTAATGCGCAAACCTCGATTGCGGAACTTTTTGTGCGGAGTATATACAGTATATATATGTTCTACGGGGGATTCATTGTATTCAACATTCTTCCCATTGTAAATTTCTTTTCTAAGGCATTTACTTTCATCTCTCTTATTGGTGTTATGCGAGTGATCGGCGGGCCAATGGCGTTCGCGGTAAAAGTGTTATCTGAATCTGCCGTGGCAATGACGCGACTGAAGGTATGTTTATGTGTGCTTACAAACGTCACCTAATGCTGAAAAAACGTTCCATTCATACCGGAAAGAAAATAGTGTACCACAGTGTGAACACAGTATGAGGGTACTGTGTTTCACAGTGTGGACTACAGTGGTAAATTGGAGCGTTTTCACAGTGTGAAAACCAAGTGTATTGTTTTGTCTTAAAATTATGACCGCTACTTCTCACAACTTTTTTGCTTCCAAAACAAAGACAGTATAATTCTCGCCTGATATACATTGTGTTTGATTGTGCTAATAGTATGCATTTTAGATGGCCACAACTCGGGGTTTTCGAGTCCAGCATAGGGCACCGTAATATAAATAGTTGTGATTTATCGAAAACTAATCAATTATGAGTAGTATTATCATCATCAGTATCGTTTTTATTGTTAATAGTAGAAGTAGTATTCGTAGTATTATTCGTATTTGTAGTATAAGTAGTAGTAGCAGTAGACCGGACCTGGTCTCGGTCTCGAAAATGTCGAAAATTTGCGGTCTCGGCTGCGAAAACTTTCGACGACTACCCCCCCCTCCCTGCTGACAGAATTGTTTTTCTGAAGAAACCCCCCCCCCCCTTTTAAAAAATCCTGGGTACGCCACTGAGTAGTAGTAGTAGTAGTAGTAGTAGTAGTAGTAGTAGTAGTAGTAGTAGTAGTAGTAGTATAGTAGTAGTGGTAGTACCCCCCCAAAATGACTGTGTTTTTTTTTGGGGGGGGGGTTTGAACCCCCCCCCCCCCCCCCCTTTCAAATTGTAACTGGTTCCAAGACCACATTTTAGCGGTCTAGACCGACATTATCGATGGTCTCCGCCTCGAAAAATGCAAAGAACCCTGGTTTTGGCCTCGAAAATGTCGAAAATTATCGGGCTGGACTTCGAAAAATGTCTACGACTACCCCCCCCCCCCCCCTTGAACAAATCCTGGGTACGCCACTGGTAGTAGTATAGTACATGTAGTAGTCATAGTAGTAGTAGTATAAGTAGAAATAGTAGAGTTATCTGTAGTTTCATCATCGTCATCATTGTCATCATCATCATTATCATCATTAACATCATTATTATTATTATTGTCATTATCATGCACATCCAGGAAATTCTTATCATGGATGAACTGCAACCCCACGAAGCTCTCTCCGAGACCAGTGCAAACATGGTGGAGATCTCTGGGGCAACGTTTGGCTGGGATGTGGCACAGGAGAAAGGGGTTGACGGTGATCTAACGGAGAAATCTATGCACGAGTTGGAGAGCAATGGTATAGGTATATTGAGTAACATTAATGTATTATTTGCTTGATCTAATAAGGGAACTGTTTTCTTTGTAAGTTGTCCTTATCGTGATTAGTTGTTACCACACATAATCAAGTGCAAAGTGATGTAAACAAAAACGAATTATTAACATTTGTAAATGTTTGATTGTCTCTAGAATTCTCGTTGGAGGTTGAAAACGGATCGAAGGTTAATGAGGCTTTGCTCGCCGACCAGACGGATGCTCTTGGAAATAACAACGCTTCATGCTTGACTGACATTGATTTCCGTCTCAAAAAGGTTTAAATTCATGGCAGTCTGTAATTGAAGCATTAAACCGAGCATGGTGGCTTAGCGGTTAAAGTGTCCGCCTCATGCACGGCATGTCCCGGGTTCGAACCCAGACCGGCTCATACCAAATACTTTTAAAATGGTACCGTCTGCCTTCTAGCCAGGCGCGCTCGGCATATAGAATGGAGAAGGGAAAGTTAATCACACGTGTTACCAGAGGGCTGGCCCTCTTCTGTAGCTTTCGCTATATTTATAGTAGACGTGTGGCTTAGGGCTAATGCATCGGAGATAGGTGCCGGGAAGGACTTTAACTATAGCTTGAATATATAATGAAACAAGTCACTTCTGTCATGCCTGTGTCCCGTTGCAGAAAGAGTTAACCTTACCAAACAGAAGGCCTTCGCTAAGCATTCGCTAAGCATTCCCATAAGTAGTCACAGATAGGTCTTCAATTCCATACAAGCCTTCGATGCACATTATGTATTCAATTGGTCTTTTAAGGCCTTCGAAGGCTTATAAGCAGTCGAAGGCAGTCCGTAAGGCTGTGGTGCGTCTTCATTTGAGGCATTTGAAGGCTTATAAGCCTTCATACGGACAAGTTAATATGCAAATTAGGTACGGACTGCTTCAGTATAAACCTTCAACTGCTTAACCTGAAGCTATAATTAGGCCTTCAGACTGCTTACGTGAAGCTCTAATTTGGCGTTTGACTGCTTAACCCGAAGCTCTAATTAAGCATTTGACTGCTTACGTGAAGCTCTAATTTGGCGTTCGACTGCTTAACCTGAAGCTCTAATTAGGCCTTGAGCTGCTTACCTGAAGCTCTAACACTGCATCTTGCTATAAGCAATCGAAAAGTAAAATTCTTGAGGTATGATATATCAGGCCAAATTTCCACGTCATGCAGCATAATTGCGTTTTTATTCAATTATTTAGCAAAATGTTGGAAATTGTATAGCCAGACTCAAATACAAGTTAAAACATGCATGCATAAATAATCTGTAAATCCACAAGCCTACATTGAAAATAATAAGCCCACACAAAACTCATTGAGTGGGACTGTAGTGTTATTTTGAAATATAGCACTGCCGTGTAATGATTGATTCAACATCAGTTTATTAGTGATTATATGATACATTTTGGCCTAATAGTATTAGGGTTGTTAGTAATGCATGCATGTAGGAATGATGCAAGTGAACAGTTAATCTTACCTATAATTTCACAATTCTACTGGCAGAATAGCTTATGTAGACTGCATGCATGCTTCCATTTACTGTCAGTTATCGAAGATGCATGATGGGCAGTATTCCCCCCCCCCCCCAAAAAAAAAAATTCAAACTGCCATAATTAAGCCTTCATGTATTCAGGCCTTCAACCTTCGACTACTAAGGGCCAACTCTTCGACTGCTTAGCATGAAGGCCTTTTTTCTATGACTACCTATTTAAGCAGTCGCAATTCAGGACTGCTTACAAGAATGTCTTCAATTAGGCCTTCAACGTTCGACTACTAAGGGCCAACTATTCGACTGCTTAGCATTAAGGCCTTTTTTCTATGACTACCTATTTAAGCAGTCGCAATTCAGGACTGCTTACAAGAAGGTCTTCAAAAACAACGACGGCTTGGGTTAAGCAGTCTGATGTGTTCGAAGGTTTAGTGACTGCTTAATGACTGCTTACTAAGCAGTTTTGTTTGGTAATAATTGCCATCGATTGTAATGTTCCAATTAATTGCAAGTCAGATCATGTGACTTAATACGCAAATCTGATTGGTTCAAATGTGCAGAGAACCTTTTGCAATCGATTGTATCTCTATCTGCAACGGGGCCAAGTTATCATGGAAATACAAACAAAATATAAGTAATTTTAAATGTCAAATTTTACACTAAGTATTAAAGGGACTGTCCCCCTTTTACAAATCGTCTGAACAGTTTCCAGTTGACGGATGGGGATGAATGTAACACGCACACAACAAATCAGATCGAACAACCCTGTAATTTGGATTCTACGAATGAAAAACGAATGCGTCCCTCCATCAAACTATATATCGGTCAATAAAGGAGTTTAACTGAATTAGCATAATATTACAACAATATTGTACTTATTCTTGTAAAGGTATTGTGAAGCCGACATTTGTAAAGGTAAGTCACGGAAAAAAGATCAAAAAATTGAAGAATATATAATTACATGTAGTCAGTTTAAGCGAGGTTTGGTTATTTTGATTAGTAATCGGCTACCCATTGTTATTTGTGCGCGGGTCACGTAGCAAGCGCGGGTCACATAGGGGTCACGCATAGCGCTGTGGCAATCCGTGGAATCCGTGAGCGAACTTTCTCGACGGGTGAATACACGTATAATGCACAATTAACCGTTGGACGATGGTTTATTAGATTTAGGTCTATAACTCCACGAAAAAGAGATTTCAAGCCCTAATTTTTTCAGGCATGCTATTAAAGGACATTTTCTTTCATATAAGACAATAACCTCGCAACTTTTGAAATTTGGCTTGCAAAAGAGGGACTGTCGCTTAAAACGAGTCCAACATCTTGTACTAAATGAGCGGCAGGAATGACATGACCGCTAATCCCTCTCTAGTTTTCATAATTTGTTTGATTTGTTGAATGTACTCCACAACAGGGTAACCTTACGGGTGTATGTGGGCCTGTGGGAAGCGGCAAGTCCTCCCTGATCGCCGCCATCTTGGGTCTGATGGAGAAGACGAAAGGCACGTGTAGAGTGAAGGGAAGCTTCGCATATGTGGCCCAAGAAGCCTGGATCTTTAACGCCACGGTCCAGGAGAACATTCTTTTCGGACAGAAGATGGACCAGGACCGGTACGATGCGGTGCTGACTGCGTGCAGCCTCGAACAAGACTTGGACGTCCTCGTCGATGGAGACCAAACTGAGGTTAAAATAACACGGATTACACATTATATTAAATTCAAGGAAGTCAATATTGAAGAATAAGTTCAAATATAATCTCTTTGACTGGTTATCAATATCTGTAATACGTATTGTCCGAAAGGCAACATTCTAAAGTAGGATTATTTCATACCAAGATTCCCAATTATGTAAACCAAAAAATTGCGTTGTGTCGACGATTGTTACACAGAGACTGCGCAATGCCTGGCTGTACGGAACATCTCCGGAATAATGGGTTGTATCCGCGCATGGCTACAATCATAGAAGGCACATTAATTTATCAAAGAAACTCCTTATTTATAGTTGTATTTATTTCTAACTACCAATTATGTACCTTTTCACATCAAGATTGGAGAACGAGGCATCAACCTGAGCGGAGGTCAGAAGCAGCGGGTGAGTCTGGCCAGGGCCGTGTACGCTGACCACGACGTCTACCTCCTCGATGACCCGCTCAGCGCCGTAGACGTACACGTGGGGGATCACATCTTTAACAGGTGCATCAAGGGGGCGTTGAAGGGAAAGACTGTACTCCTTGTCACCCATCAGTTGCAGGTGGGTAGGCCGATTTATTGATAGCACAATTCATCATCGGTTAATGTGGCATCACTCAGGGATTGGGAGCAAGGGATTTACTAGTCCAGATTGTGGACGTGTTTTAAAGTTGCATACATAAACCGCGCTGAGACCACTCAACGCGCACTAGTTATACCAATTAAGCAGCGATAATTTGCGCATCTGCACAAATTCCATCATGCAACAATATCATGTCCAATCTTTATCGGCTGCTATTGCGTGCGTATAGAAGGAAGGCCGTCCAGGTAGTGGACAAGGGATTTTTGGCGATCCTATAACCTCGTAATATGTTCATGCTAAAATTAGCATATTTATTTTTGGTTCGCACTGTCTCCGGTAAGACGAATCTCCGCCTAGCCTTTAGTCAACTTCCCCTTTTGTCCTTCTGGTTTTATTACCTCGTTATCAGTTTCTCTATTTTATTTTTGCTTGTAAGATTTACGACAATCTGTTAGGTCCTGTGTGCATGGTATTAACTCAATGGGGATCGCAAACCCTAGTAGGGATCAGGTGTTTAATGACTCGAAAAGTCGAGAGCGCCACCGCGTACGATCATGTTAACTGTACTTTCATGTTTGGAATCTCGCCAGTACCTACAAGGCTGCGATACAATCTACGTAATGGAGGAGGGTCGTGTGGTGGAGCAGGGTACCCATGATGAGCTGATGGACGGGGATGGGGAGTATGCTCGCCTCGCTACTTACCACTGCATCAGGAGTGTTGGTATCGAGCACGGGACAAATGATGTGTCGCTCAACAGTGGGTAAGTAGTCCTTGCAATTATGAACCTTCTTTTACGTTGCTAATTAAAAGATTACTGTCATTCAAGTATGAAATTATGAATTTAAATTACTTGTAACTGTTTATCATGTTTATATTACTTTATTGATCAGAATTATAATATGTCATTGCAAATAAGTCCTTTCAAATTGTACATGTAATAATGTGACTACTTTTTGTTTGTACATTTATCTAATTATTTAATATAGACAGCAGTCCACGCACCTGGCGAAATCAAACTCACAAAAAGAGTCTCAAATTACAACGCCTTCTGCAAGAGGTAAGAGAGAAAAAAACGGATTTCATGAAATCAGTTCTTGTTAAACCTTTGACCTTTGTTTAAATTGCTGTTATCATTGTGTTAATGTTACCATACAGAATCGGTAATTGTTATTATGCATCATTGTTATCATCCTTATCATAAGCACATCATTTGGAAAATTGATTGAAAACATAATATAAAGAGAAAAGGTACACTGACTTGCTGTAAACAATTTCAATTTGTGTTATAACATAATGTCACTTATAGACGAGATGCAAACGTATTATACATGAATACCATGTTATAAATTGAATGGCTCTACCGTCCCAACACCGCCCCCAGACAAATATATAGGTCAAAATAAAAATGTAAACGAAATAGAAAAGAATATGTACACAAGAACACGTACGTAGACAATAGACCAGTTAGCAGATAGCATTTCTCAACTGACCCCTGATAGCCATTGAATTCTACAATCATGGGTATAGGCTATACAGTCTTTACTCTGTGTAGTCATGTTCAGAGTGGCATGCTGGTTGTCATGGAATATCTTTTGTTCCCTTTCATGAGAACAATTTATCAACCTTCGCATCAAGGAATTTCCAATCGATGTAAACAAGAATAACTAGTAAATAACATTATCCAGTCCTTTCAACTCGATGAATGCACAACTTTCTCACTTGACCTTTGTACTGCACATGCGCAAAACGTAACTGCGAACTGGTATATATCATGCCATGTGCAACATTTCAACTTTGCCCAATATTGTGTTGGTTTTGAGCAAGATGGTTGTAGATGTCAGTGTGGCGAGATTGGAAAAGCACTCGCTTTCCAAGCGGGAGATCCTGAGTTCGAACCCGGAGTATGCCCATCGCGTTTGTCCTTCAGCAAGAAAATTAACCCACATTGCTGCTGTATACCCAGGTGTAAAAATGGGGACCCTGTAGGAGGTGAAAGCCGTTATTTGAATGATCTTCTCAATGCCCATGAGCTGCTTAGAAGGAATTCTCCCCAGGGGGTGGAGATGGTGCACACAGTGTGTGTTGGTTTGCATTGCTATGTAAATCGGGAATATTGTTTATTATTACGAAAATGATCATAATTATATTCCCCTTCTCCCTCTCTCTCATTATAGAACGTGCAGTGCTCGAGGAAGACGCACAGGGCCAGCGTGTTTCATGGAGCACATGTCAGGGATACATCAGAGCTATGGGTGGCTACTTCAACCTCATCACCCTTCTGTTTATCTATGCCATCGCTTATGGATCGTTCATTGTCATGAACTGGTGGCTAAGTTACTGGTTGGAGACTAGTGCTAGCCGACCGGTAAGTAAGAAAATACAAAACTAATTAAATTGCGGAATGACTTGAACGGTAATAGCTTTGAGAATAATAATAATAATGATACAAGTATGTACTACTACTACCATAACTACTACTACTACTACTACTACTACTACTACTACTACTACTACTACTACTACTACTACTACTACTACTACTACTACTACTACTACTACTACTACTACCTACTACTACTACTACTACTACTACAAATAATAATAATACAAAATGATATAATAACAATACTACAAGTTATAACGATACTGATAAAGAACGTTCAGTACATAGATCATACACTTTAGCCCACGATGGTTACTTTTGGTCAATATAAAATACATACCAACTGACCAATATAATACGATGGCCGAAGGACATTTTTTTTTCTCTTAAAATCGATATGTCTTAAGCCATCGAGATCCTAGTTTTTCAAACATTGTTCAGTCCCAAGATAACTGATTCGATAAACTATATCTGTAAAATTGTTCATATCTACGGCAAAACATTTATAATGTTATAATCTTGTATTCCTTTACAATTCAATTTTACTGAACATATTGACTATCAAATGAGAAAAGTAACATAACTATACACTAAACGAATCGACTTACCCTCGATCAACCTTCTCCCATTCGTTAAATCTTCATCTGACCCATTCCATTTGTAATTGTTCCCTCATCTATCTACTCACCTCCCTGCTGCAATCTAGTACAATATGACAACGGACGGGCTGCCTCCAACCCTCGGCAACCACCCACACATCGACTTCTATATGGGCATCTACGGAATGATTATAATTGCCGCCGTGATCGTTGGAACCATCAAGAGTATTCTTTGGGCGAAGGTAACATGAACAGCCGTGATAATTGCTACTGTGATAAGTATTGTTACACACTGAAGTACTCGTAGAATCATTTAGAGTCAGTTCCCGTATAACGCTTAAATAGATTTAAGCAACGGATCTTTGAGATAATCTTCCCCTTAAATGGATGATAACATCGAGTTTTAGCGTTTGTTGAAACACCCCCCTGATCATGCTGATATTATCAATTCATTCGATATTATCAATTCCTAAATGTGCACATGAATCGTGTATGCACTGCCAATTGGACTTAGAATCTTGCCAGGCTGAACTTCCTTCTAAATGTGTGTCGTGGATGAATGTGGGTTTAATCCATTACATTTGATTATAAACGGTTAATATGTTGAAAGGGAAGTAAACACAATCCGAGACTCATGTATGTGCCGGATAATTCATTCCAAAGTCTTTTATTGAATCATTTATATTTTGAATGCCGATCTCTTTTACGTACAAAGTTGGCGCTTCGCGCGTCGTCCAGCCTGCACAGCAGCCTGTTCCAGAAGGTGATCAGGAGTCCCATGAGCTTCTTCGATACCACGCCCTCCGGCAGAATCCTCAACAGGTTCTCGCAAGACCTAGACCAGCGTAAGTTCTAACGCAGTCTTTGTAGTCCGTATCCGAAGTAGTCTAGTTTGCACTGTCACGGTGGTGAATGTATTTCCCCCCTGTCCACTCTTGCGGAAGTTGATCTCTCTCGTTAGTATATCTCTCTATCTGGTAAACAAGTGGATCTGTGGATTTTTCGCCATCTAGCGGGCAAGAGCTGACTGGGATAAAAAAATTAATTCACCACAGGACAAACAGGACTAATCCGTTATGTGCGCCACTTTGGTGTTTTTTATATTATATTATACATATCTTTAGTTGATGTTCGGTTCAATAACCATGGCATTTGGCACTATTTAAGTGAGCGGTGATGCTTGACTATCCAACAGTTTCATGCAATAAGAGCTGAACTTGAATAATTGTCAAAATATAAAAACCATTAATATATAGATGATTGAAATATTGTGACAGACATTGTGCTCAGTTGGTGGCGTTTGGCAGTACCATGATGTTAGTTGTTACCAAGCTCGGAGGGGGGGGGGGGGGGGGGATCTCAAGAGAAGCACTCAGCCCCCAGGTGGTTACAAGATCAGTGTTGACATGGTTGAAAACAACATTATAACAGCCGTTGTCAATGAAAATACATAAAGGCACCACACAGTGCAGCAGCTGTTGCAGCTTCTGTGTCATTCTGCATTGGCGGCGCCAGGCAAACGATATATTGTATCTGATAGTTAAGCTATGTCTTACCTTTCTCCTCTCGTTAGTCGACACCAAGTTTCTGTTCGAAGTCGACGCTTTCCTCGGAACACTCCTGATTACGTCTTTCTTCATCATCATCATCGGCATCATCTTTCCCTTCTTCTTCCTCATCACCATCCCGATCGTCATCGTCTTCATCTTCCTCCTGAGATTCTCCCTGAAGTTGGTGGAGGACATCAAGCAATTGGAGAACGTGAGCAGGTCCCCCTGGTTCTCGCACATCGGGTCGACCATCGACGGGCTCGCCACAATCCACGCCTACAAGCGCGAAGACACCGTCGTCAGAAAGTAAACTCATGTTTCTCCCTTATATAATAGTAATCATAATCTATATCTCCAAATCCTCTGTGTCGTCTAAATCCATATTGCGCTCCAGATCACAGGACATCTGGTTAATGAGTCACTCGCCTACTGTACACAGTACACCTATACGTACGTCACCGATACTGTGCGAGGCGCAGATATATACTCTCTCTTCTAAACTGATTGCTAAGTTCTGCTTACTTAAGTTTAACTGATCTAAAGTGTGATACGTCGTCGCGGAGTGACCGTCATGGCCCCATGTATATAATATTATATTTTATATCCCTCATGAGAATGTTCTAGCCATGTGATTGGTCGAAACGTCGTCACGTGTTCAAGTATAATTTCTCCCATCAAATCCCAACCTCATATAATAATTTTGTACAGTACCTTTTTTGTCGAGGACAACGAACTTTTTGGCCCTGCCTAGGGTGTTATAGTAAATTGCTGATACGCATGTACTCTCATAGAGCACGTTGTTAACAACCTCTAAATTAGGAATCAGCGAACGTTTACAACCGACTTGTTTTGTTTCCATGACAACCCAGAACGCAGCGGCAGCCAATGCCAACGCTTGTGGCTGCGCAAGTACGCGTGTGCGCGTTAGTGCGCAGAAAGGTAGCGCGCTGGTGCGCAAAGTTTACGCGTGCGTCTTAGCCTTTTAATCATAAATCGTGTTTATGTGCAGGATTGACAAAATGTAAATAAAAGACTCGATCAATTGCTCAATATTCCAAACTTTTGAGCCCTTTGTGTTAGTTATAGGTCGTTTGTGATCAAAATAATATGAGGGATATAAACCAAATAACCAAATCTCCTTACAGCTTGAATGCACTCGCCGAGATAATGAGGCAGAATTGAAGAATTTATAATTAATTGACCGACCTGTACGTGTCATCTTTCCACGTACTGAGCTAAAACTCCGATGTTTTAAATCGAAATAACTAGGATAAATCGAATGTTCCATAGAAAGAAAAGTGTTCATTAACCGACTAACATATTAAAGTTCATATTATTATTCATTTCGTATCAACCTGTCACAGATAAAAGGGTGAATTTCAAGGTTAAAAAGAGGATACGAAAAGCAAAATTTTTCAACACAATCATGTCGTAAAATAACTTATTATAAATGCTTGCATCTCGGTAAATGTTACATCATTGGAAAGGGTAAAGTCTCGTTTTTGATGAGAAACGATTCACATAGTTATTAACCTTTTAGAACAGTCAGGAGCTAGCAAAATATCACACGGGATCAACAAATTACTACGATTTCCGAAATTCCAGCTCTGTGATTGGCTCATTCAACTACTGACCACTGTTGCTGAGGTAACGGGCCCATAGCAACAGTCATTCACACCTGACATTGCCCGGTTTGTCACCATGCGGTCTAGGTTGAATAGCCCACAAGTCGCGTGTGGTGTTGAATAAGCCAATTACAGAGCTGGAATGTGAACATTCACAGTAATTTTTGAACATCTTGTGATATTTTGCTAGCTCCTGACTATTCTAAAAAATGAATAAATATATGAATGGTGTAGTATCTGAGCCACTACTTTACTCTTTCCAATGATGTAAAAATTACCGAGACGCAAGCACATTTGATATATTATTTTATAAGGAAAACATGAATCATTAAATTCTTGTTTTATGATCATATTTTTAACCTTAAATTTCACCCTTTTATCTACGTCAGATTGAAACGAAACAAATGATAACATAAACTTTGGAATATAAGGCGTTGTATCGACGCCTTTCTTTTCATGAAACACTTAATTTCTCTTAGTTTATGCGATTTGAAATAACGTTGTTCCTGCTCATTACTTTTTTCATAGAAATCCAAGTCGTGCATATTTGTTTATACATGGGAAGCCTTGTTGATGCTCTGCGATCTCACTGCTTACTCGGGTGATGGATGCAAAACTATACGTTGCCTCGGTGATCTGCGAAGGTAACTATCATGCCTCGGCTATCGCCTCGGCATGACAGTACCTTCGCAAATCACCTCCTCGGCACGTATAGTTTTGCCATCACCCTCCCAGTCGATGGTTATTTGTTTAATATCTAAATATAAAGAAAGAGTAATAAACCAATTTGATTATGCACATTACAAATATCTGTAAATATTTATCACAAATAACATGAGAACAAAAGACTGAAAATATAATCGTCGTACTGTACGTGCTTGCCGTTGACAGGTTTGTGAGTCTGCTTGATAACAATGCCAACGCCCTGATGCTGTTCAGAGTTGGGCAGCGCTGGTCGGAGGCTCGCATCGAGTTGATCGTTGTCATGGTGATTACCTTTACCAGTTTGACGGCGATTTTTACCAAGGGACAGATCTCGCCTTCCATCGCAGGACTAGTGCTTTCATCATCTCTCCAGGTTTGTTCTTGATGATGTTGCTGTCACTGTTAGCATGTTTTCGAATTGAAATGTAAAATATTAAAACTCTACTAAAGCGGAAGATGTTTGGATGAGTAAGTTGGCAATGCCAAATTGGTAACGCTATACCTTAAAGGGACAGATCCACTTTTACAAAACGTCTGAACAGCTTTCAGTTGACGGATAGGGATCAATGTAACACGCAAAAAAAAAATCAGAGCAAACAGCCCTCTAATTTGGATTCTACGAATGAAAAACGAATGCGTCCCTCCATTTAAACTATATATCGGTCAATAAAGGAGTTCAACTGATTTAGCATAATATTACAAGAATATAGTACTAATTCTCGTAAAGGTATTGTGAAGCCGACATTTGTTAACGTATGTCACGGAAAAAGATCTCAAAAAGAAAGAATATATAATTACATGTAGTCAGTTTAAGCGAAGTTTGGGTATTTTGCTTGGTAAACGCTCACACACTAGTACTTATGCGCGGCTCACGTAGCTAGCGGGGGTCACGTAGGGGTCATGCATACCGATCTGGCGCTCCGTGAAATCTATGTACGAACTCACTCACCGGCCAAAAATACGTATGTACCTAATTAACCGACGTCCCTCAGTTTATTCAGTTTTAGGTCTATAACTCCACGAAAAAAAGATTTCAAGCCCTAATTTTTTCAGGCATGCTATTAAATGACATTTCCTTTCATATAAGACAATAACCTCGCAACTTTTGAATTTTGGCTTGCAAAAGTGGATCTCTCCCTTTAAATAATAATATTAACTATGGCCGATGTTTGATTGTTATCTTAGATTCTGACTTAAATAAACAAAATCATAATAATAATCATAGGTATGTTGTTGTTGCTGCTCTTGTTGTTTTGCTGTTGTTGCCGTTGCTGTTATTGGCGTTGTTGATGTTGTTGTTGCTGTTGTTGTAAGATTTGGTGTTCATCTATACATTTTACTATTTACACGATTAACGACGTATTAGGGTCATTCTTCGATAAGTGTATAGTTTTGCGTCCCGCTACTTTGGTGTCGCATAGAAAAAATATTAAAGCTTTTTTTTTGTTACCTCTTTGTGTTGACTTACAAGTAAGTAAAAAAGAAAAAAAAGTAAAGTGATAACTCTTATACTTTGTTTTTAATTATTTTTTTTTATGTTCCACCCCCCTCAAACTCGCATGTCCCGATGGCATTATGTAAAAATATCATAATATAGCATTTCAAAAAAGATGCATATTTTTTGTCCTAATATACCTTAATAAATTCAATTTTATGAGTTGACTACGAATACCAAGATTAAATACGCACACATGCAACGATTAAAAAAAAAAATCAAAAAAGGAGTCTGTTTTGTGTGTCCCGATATTTTGCGTCATCTCCGTTACGCATTTTGAGTTCGTCATCTACGGTACAAAAATATGCTAAATTTGAGTGATCGTGGTGGCAACATGTCGGGTGACTAGGTAGTAGACAGAAGAGACACGTTTCCCCCCCGGTCTATAGGTAATTAACATTGTTTTGATGAGATCTTTGTAAAAAAAACCAGGTCCGTACCTTTATTAAGCGTCATCTCCGAACGCTTGATATTAGCTAGATAAAGATATTAGATTGAATTTCTAATCATTTGTATGAATGTGCCCGCGGAACAACTATACAACACTATCGCTTATTTGTATTGCATACATTGCTATTAGCTATCAGCGTTTTAAATGTGTATGAAAGTCATCTCCGTCACGCATCATCTCCGTCACGTTTTTTTTGTGACGGAGATGATGATTATCATCTCCGAACGATTGATATTAGCTAGATAAAGATGTTAGATTGCATTTCTAATCATTGGTATTAATGTGCCCACGGAACAACCATACAGCACTATCGCTCATTTGTATTGAATACATTGCCATTAGCTATCGGCGCTTTAAATGTGTCTGATAGTCATCTCCGTCACGCGTCATCTCCGTCACGGCTCTTTTGTGACTGAGATGATGAGTTGGATTGTCAACTCAGTTAATTGACACACAATGTTGTTCAAAATTGACAAATATTCTATGACAAAGCTTAGTTTGCATGAATTTTAGATTATTATATAACATGTGATTATAATGTATTCTTAAATACACGATTCAGTCATTTCCGTCACGCTTCAGTCATCTCCGTCACGCTGAGTTCAAATGCATACATTTCAACAAAGATTGTACTCTGGTAAAAAATATTTGTATTGGTATTTTTAGCGATCTATTTACTCGTAATCATGTACCTCTTGTCATCACACTGGTTGAAAGCAAAACTATTTGGCAAAATTCACTATTTATTCAGCAAGGCAAGTATAAATGGTGGCTCTAGAGAAAAAAATGTGATTATGGTTGACCAATGTTTTTTTTTTCTTTTCACAGTCACCCTTTCTTTTCAAACGAAGATTTAATAAGAAGTGAATTATGTTCTTCACTTAAAATGCGACGTTCTAGTTGTGCAACTGTCGTGACGGAGATGACGCGCATTAACAGTGTACATGTTAATAAAACCCCAACAAATATTACATAGCCCCATTAAAGATCGCGCCAAACAATATTTCCCTAATCTACAGATGTTAACATATATTAAACACACAGAAAGAAAGTGGAGAAATAGTTTTGATTTTCACGATCTCACGATAGTCGAAAATATACACTTATCGAATAATGATTAGCTGACTCATTTTAGGTTTGTTTTTTAACCCTGATCTTTCAAAATATAACATGATATAAAGGTCTTTATCATGAGTTGGTTGTGGGTCACTTTTTGACAATGCATGTATCGAAAGATGCTTCTTAGCTAGGATCTAATGGTCATCTCGTAGTTTTGTTACATGAATGTATCAAAATACGCCTACAAGTATCTATTTGAACACGTAGAAGATAGGACGTATGAATATAAGTTATTCGACATTTAAATTGTTGTTATATCATGTAGACTGACATTCAAACAACGTGTTGATATTAAAATATTATAACGTTTTGATATATGTATTCCGTTTCAGCTGATATTCAATTTCCAGTTCATGATGAGGTTGTTCACCCAAACGAAGTCCAGTCTACTTTCGGCGGAGAGAATTTTACACTATGTCAGGGTAAATACTTATAAAAATGAAGATATATCAATTATGTATTTTATTAATACGAAGTACATGAAGCCGTACGCATACCGTTGTCATGGTTGTAATGCTTGTGGAATCAAAATGCTCCATCTGAATATTGGTATATACAAAAAGTAGTATGTTTAGGCATTAAGTGTTCTTATAAACATTAATGTTTGTTTTATAATCAACGTATAGTGGTTATGGAGGGTTCACATTATTTACATTAATATAACTATCAACAAACGACGCGGTTATGAAGGGAGATATGTAGGGAGATATAATTTAATTCAGCTAGCAAACTACAGCGTGTTTGCCTATAGTATAGGGGAAGGTTCAAGATAAGGTTCACGATTTGATTTGCAGAAATTATTTAATCTAGGTATAATGTAGTAGAATACTAAAATGCGCGGGTAGCTATATACACTGTTGCTCATATAGTTGGAATATTTTTTTTTCTAGATCCAACTTTCTTTTTCCTGTTTTTTGCGCCTATATGAGATCATTTTAGATTACAAAATAATGATTATTATAATGTTTTCAAACTACCAATATACAATAAATGTTTGCATGAATTTGCATTAATTAAATTTAGCCTTTTGTTTTGAGCTTTTGCCATTGGCTATACGCCGAAAACGATGCTTGTGCTCCACCAGGATGGGGTGTCAACAAGCAATGTCCACTATTTCGTTGGAACATCGCAGGTTATGGTCCGTAAATCCTCGGACGTTATCGAGAGGAGGGTCAATGAAAGCTACGGGAATCTCTAGGGACGTCCACGATTGACCACCAGGATCGCATATATGCTTAACTTGTTCCGTATAAACCGGAAATGCCAAAAAGGAGCCTTCGCCGTCTATGAAGAAGACACTCTGGAATCAACGCCTTTCGCCAAACTGTACATCAGAGATCGCTCTAGACATGATCACCGAGCAAGACAAACTACAAAGTGTCCACTCCAATCCAGGCAACCAAGATTTACCGACGTCACTGGACTAGGGAGCCTAGAAGACTGCCGCCTGGACACCAGTGATATGTCATTGTATTGGGTACGAGCCATAACATCCAAGATTTCTGCATTCACTAAAACGACTTGAGGTTGTGACGGCCCGACGGTGTGTATGGCTCGTACCATTAAGATGACATATTACGAGTGTCCACGCGGCGATCTTCTGTACTCCCTAGTCCAGGGACGTCCTGTATATCTTGCTTGCATGGAATGGGCTGGGGACTTAGTAGTTTGTCTTGCTCCGGTGACCTTTATAGAGCGATCTCTGATGTACAGTATGGCGGAACAGGTTGATTCCATAGTGTTTTCTTTATAGACGGCGAGGCTCCTTTTTGGCATTTCCGGTTTCTACGGCACAGTTTAACATTATGCGATAATCTATCCTGGTGGTCACTCGTGGACGTCCTAGAGATTCCGCGTGGATTTAATTGACCCTCCTCTCGAGGACGTCTGAGGAGTTTACAGACCGTAAACCTGCGATGTCCCAACGAAAATAGTGGACATTGCTTGTTGACACCCCTTCCTGGTGGAGCACAACCATCGTTTGGGGTGTAGCAATGACGTTTGATGATGTATGGCCCAGAGAGCCTCTGGGACAATTTTACAGCCAACTCTGAGAAATGACCCATAATGATGACTTGTTGGAAATACGCTTTCGAAAGGGAAAGGGGCCAATCATCAAAGGTCCTGCCTTTCAAAGCTCAAAACAAAAGGCTAAATTCATGCAACCATTTATGGCACATTGGTAGTTTGGAAACATTACCTTATGTTTAGTCTAAAATTAGTCATTAGGCGCAAAAAAAGGTGGGGATCTAGAAAAAAAATATTCCAACTATATGAGCAAAAGTGTATGATGTAAAACAGGCGAACAAGACTCTATGAAATTATTATTATCACATGAATGCGAACCCAGTGGTCTACTCCGAGTTTGTCTAGTTACGAGCAAAAATTAGAGGCTTTATTAGGCATGTTCGGGTAATGGATATGGATTAGGTTTAGGGATTTCAGGTTAGGGTTAGGGTACGATTAGCGCACTCATTGGTCTACTCCAAATTTGTCTAATTACGAGCATAGCCACAATTAGAGGCTTATTTGGATGATGGATTAGGATTAGCATGATTATGGTTAGGGATTTTGTTCGGGGTTAGAGTATGATAACAGTTTGTGACATTTTAATTTTCAGGTCTAATGTAGTTGTCAAAATGAGACATAGCCCAACTGGGTGTAGACCAAGCAATCATCTAACCCATTATAATTCTCTCATGAACACGCAGACAATGGAACCAGAAGCTTCAGCGACCAGTGCGGAAGGTGACTTGCCCAAAGGTTGGCCGGGCGAAGGGCGAGTCACGCTGGAGGACTACCGGCTGAGATATCGCCAGGACCTGCCTGTGGTGCTGAATGATATCAGCCTCAGTGTCGAACCAGGGGAGAAGATTGGAATCGTTGGCAGAACAGGAGCAGGTTTATTGTTTACACTTACATGCCTTTTATTTTTTGCGTTTTCCTAATTGAAAGAACTTCAAAAACCTATTTCTAATATCGAGCAACATTTTTTAGGAGTACATTTTAGAATTTGACAATTATACATTTTCTCGGAGAACTTCAATTTTACCCTATTTATATACACCAAGATTGTCTAGGCTTACACTTTTTATTTGAAATTACAGTACCATGAACAGTTTTCTCAGATTATTTCGAAACACCTGTCTATTATTCAACATCACTATCTCGGCAATATTTTAAAGTTCAACATTCGTTTAAGTTTCTCAGAATGTTAGTATTGCGCTGACCCCCGGTTTAAGCGCCACTATTGAACTCTAGAACGTACCTCGCTCTTTCCAGGTAAATCGTCGATCGGGACGGCTCTTTTCCGCCTCGTAGAGGCCGCCGGGGAAGCATCATCATCGACGGAGTCAACATCGCCAAGATTGGACTTACGGATCTCAGGTCCAGGATGTCCATCATCCCTCAGGACCCGGTGCTGTTCACTGGGTCTGTGAGGTAAGTGCAATGCCAGGTCTGAGTCAGGACCGAGGTAACATGTTCTCTGATATATATTACAATCCCCATATGGCCCATCAGATTTCCGTAGGCAGTAGCGAAGGAAGCGAGCAAGGGAGAGGAAGGGGGATCCAACCTGCGAGCGCGTAAGCACGAGCCGTTTTGGGCATACCGTATGGTCTCTGACTGGGGTCCAGGGGGCGGAGTCCCAAGGAAGCTTTTTGATTTTAGCACAATCAAAACTACTACCTAACAAGCCCCTCCCACATCTCTTTATACCATATTTTCCAAGAAGGAAATGCAATTCATACAAACTTGAATTGGTCCGGTTTGTTTTGCCTTGTAATATCAAGCCCTCGGTCATCAGTACGATAAAATATGATAAATTATAATGTGTTTGGTTTATGGCAGTCATACGTATGTCTCCCGATAAAGGTATAACCTGGACCCGTTTGGGGAACACAACGATGAAGATCTTTGGAAGACTCTGGAGAAGGCATACATGAAGGACAGGGTGAGAATCTTTTGGCAAAGTATTTTTTTTGTCTACTTCCATTATCGAACAATTTGATTCACTTGAATAGAAACAGATTTTAAACTAGTATGATTGCAGTAAATTGAAATAGTTTTATAATTCAATTCCATCTTGAAGATGTATAGTATAAGTGATAATTATTATTTTGATATATGTATTAGGGATCTAGACAGTAACTTTGTTGACATGTGCAAAAAGTGATGAGTGGTTGATACAATGTATATTGTTGTTATCTGATATGGACTATAAATGGACTTTATATGGCCGAGTAATGAGCAAAAATGCAAAGTGACATTCACTAATTCATTGCACTCACTTTGTACACGGTTCTGACGATCCATTAGATGATTTGACATCTGAACAGTTCAATCGTAAATATCTTTTTAACGAAAGGGAAATTTGAAAAAAAAAAAACGAAACCTGTCCCATGCTTTTTCTGTTAATATTCTATTACCGCTAGAATTTCAATTCGATTTTGAGGATTTGGACAATGTTACTAAGTCCCTTTAATCTTGTTTATGAAAAAATTATACTAAGTTTGATTTTGATAACGCTTGCTTTTTCACTGTTTTTGTTGTTATTGATGTCACTTTTTCAGTTTCTATAAGAAGCACAAGTTTATTGGTAAAAATAGTATTGCAGGCTATTTCATAATTAGGCGTACATTTGTGTGTCATTTTTCGTTAAACTGCATTTTGTTTGTTTATGTATATTTACTTGTATGGTCGCTTCCATATTTCTCATTTGTTTCTTTGTTTTAGATCAGTGCGTTGGATAAACAGCTAGAAGCGCCAGTTACGGAAGGCGGAGATAACTTTTCAGTTGGGGAGAAACAACTTCTGTCATTGGCGAGAGCACTTCTCAGAAAGAGCAAGGTTCAGAAATTAAATATTACAAAAACTATAATATTAAAGTAATTTTTAACTATACTGATATAGGCAACGGTAGAAAAAATGAACAAAGGGTTGATTAAATTAATGTAAATTTCTGTAATCTGATATTTTCAATGAGTGATGGGCAAAAATACCATGTTAAATACATGTCATAATGGTAGAGTAATAAATATACTTTTAAGAAATGCATTGTGAGTTTGCCAGTCGATTCAGAAATGGTTCTTCGGATCCGTTATGACACCAAACATTAATCGCAATGTTGTTGTGCAATTTAATCCCACTATCAACTATAGAACACATGAAAATGCAATGCAGGATGTAGCTTAATTTTGAAACTAATCGTTTTTTGTTGAACTTGACCCCTCAGATCCTGCTTCTGGATGAGGCAACAGCGGCGATCGACACGGAGACGGACAGTCTGATACAAGAGACAATACGCTCAGCGTTCAGTGACTGTACAACACTCACCATAGCACATCGACTCAACACAGTACTAGACTCGGATAGAATACTCGTCATGGATGATGGAAAGGTATTACATAATGATACATGCACATTCATCTTCTCCAAATTTGTCACATTAAATGGGTAGTTCAGTGTAGCACACTCTCGCAAAAGTGGAATGGCTTAGAGTCTCGACTTTCCGGGATTCTTTGCACGGTGCTGTGCGAAGGTCACGGAGAACGCTATCAGCTCTATTCTCGTTTCAGATCGTATGGATTATTAGAAACCACATTACACGGCCGCCAATCACTAAATCAAGTATTACGTACGTGCTACGTCACATCAGCAGCTACAACTAGGGATGTGCATCATGAACCAGAATATCATTCTCGAATATTTTTGAAGCAACTTGAAGTAAACTATTTTGAAATGTTTGTACACTCATTTTATATTTAGGCAGCTATTACAAACATCATACACGGCGGATTATTTTGCAATTGCGTTGGTGCATTTGTCCATTTATTACAATTAACATATTTGAGTTTAAATATAATCCGCGTGTGGGATTTGTGTCATGGTGTTTTTAAAGATGGTCAAGTCATTAACGAGAGGCCGGTGTCCATTCACTTTGTACGTAGAAGCTGCGTGCAGTGAACCGCAATGTCGATTATGAATTATTCATAATCCCGCGTTTGCGGTAGTGTGATACACTGTTAAGATATTTTGTTCGTGATCGAGGCAATAAAAAAACTTAGTTTCTGAAAGAGCACATTGTTTCAAAGACAATCAGTTTTATTTGATCAAAATCGGTTAAGGAATAGCAAAATATCCATACATATGGTATCCGATTTATTCAATAATTTAAGAACATATTTTAAAATCCTACACATTTTTGAAGAAATTTTTGTTTTGTTTTTAAATAGTTGTTGATGATCTCTGTCCAGAGGGTGCCCTCTTGCTTATGTTTTTAGTGAAACTTGTAACTAAAACGTTTATATTATGTTTTACACCCAATCACATATCAATGAATTATAACTGATATTTTTTAAATTTTAATAATAACTTTTAGTAACCAAAATTATGTTTGACTATAACTGTACTATTACAATACCATTGTTTATTTTCAGCCAGGATATTGTATAACCTCCTTTCCGTCTGATTACATACCTAATCCATGTACGATTTGTAAATATAGCATTTAATCGTGTCTCAATACCTTGTACGAATTACAAAATGTAAAGTGGTGAAGTCAAACAGTTATAAAGCGCTTAGAGAAGACTAAAGTAGGCGCTCTATAAATCGAAACTTCATTTCGTGTTTTCTTTAAATGAATTTATACGTTGAGAATGTGTATGTATGTAACTTACACATCACGAATATACAATATATATGTATATATATAAAATATCAAATATGTCTTGACAGGCGATCGAGTTCGACTCACCATCGGTTCTTCAAGGCAATCCTCGGTCTGTTTTCAGCGGGATGATGTCGGCTGCGGAGTCGCACCAATCTACCTGAGGGGTACCTTTCCACTCATCAGAACACACACTTTCTGGGAATCAATGCACTTATTTTTTACTGAAATGTAAGGCGGCAGAAAATGGCGCATATCCGATTAATACGAAAAGAGATATGCCCTATGGAAACGATGGTGGCCCCATCTTCCCTATGGCCATATAAGGCTATACAGGGTGGCCCCCAAAAAACGGAACGGGGCACTTCCCAAAATAAAGTAACACATGTATTATGTCCATCAGATAGGGTGTCTTTTCTAATGAACAACGATACTAAAAACAGTCAATTTGGTCGTGTAGTTTTTGTTTTAGGGCGCTGTGAGTGACACCATGTCAGGTTCTCTTTTATGTCATTTTTTACCGAGCCAGTGCTTGATACATCGCACGTACTGCCTTTCATAGCGATGAACAAGGCGCGCCATTGTTAGTGTGCACTCAGCCGTGTGTCGAGAGAATGGGCATGTTCGGTCAATGGTATTACGGGCAGGGAGTGCAATTTAACTGGCATTGACTAGGTATACACATTTACAAAAATGGGCACCTGACATGGTCTCACTCACAGCGTCCTAAAACAAAAACTACACGACCAAAATTACTGTTTTTGGTATCGTTGTTCATTGGAAAAGACACCCTATCCGATGGCCATAAATATGTTGGTACTATATTTTGGGAAGTGCCCCGTTCCGTTTTTTGGGGCCACTCTGTATACGTTTGTTAATGCCCTTCAAATATATCAGTGTATCATTCGACGTGCATTCGTCAACAGGACGTTCTATATATTAAAGCACGTCACAATTCATGTAAACTTAAATAAATTCGATCAATTATTATAAGAAATCTAGTATTATTGTTGAAATAATTATGTCGTTTCATTTAT
>JBAMJV010002600.1:0-115000 GCA_037951105.1 Echinarachnius parma | reverse complement strand
TTAGCAGGTTAACGGTGTCATTTTACATGTGATTTGTTTTCCTTCATGTTCACGGCGAAATTAGTGTGCATAATGCGGCTTGTAGTAGCCAGATATATGAGTTATTGTATTTTTATTGTTGTTGTTACTATAGTTACAAATGTACAAGGTGGTACAAAAAGTTATTGTACAATAAACATAATAGCCTATTCAAAGTTTTCTTCGAACCCTGAAAAAGTCTAGCTTACTGTGGTGTTCCAAATAATAATCATTTAAAAAAAATAATTATCCAGATAATTATGGTCGGTCCAACTGTGAAGGACGCGCGCCTCTCATTCGAATATTGCGCTAAATAGTACACTTTGTATAATGGATTTATTATTGCAGTGAAATTACCAATACACTATTTTCGTGTATTGCAAACCGATGGCGGCATATTCATGACATAAAAGAAGGAAACTGAAGGTTTTATTGAAAACAGGTATAAACAACATGTCATTATTTAGGAGCATTTCTTGAATAAAGTCCGTAAACAAGAATTACATTTATTGGGGCACCCTGTATAGCATTCGAAAACGTACAAAATTGCTGTATTTGTCGATATCAAATGCTGACTTCCAGTTATCATAACTTTTTGTTCAGATACGGTACACACTTGAAATTTTCACAGAGTATTGTTGATAAAACTGGGCAGTTTTCTGAAAAGTACTAATTCAACGCCTAATGCAATTATTGATTTATGCCGAATTATGTAAATCAATAATTTCATATTTTGCGGGAAAATGCCTAAAATTTGAGTTTGGGACTAAAAATTACCGTGTTACATATCCTGAAACCCATTAAATTTGGTATCAGATTATAGGAAATGTTATTGTCTTTAATATGGTTGCAAAATCATGCTAATTGTTGGTGTCGTTTGGGAAATCTCGCCAGTTATCTATAGTAAGTCAAAACGGCTACTTCTTTGGACGCCATCTTGGATTTGGAGGTGTTCGCAACAAATTTGTTGAGGTAGACCTCTGAATTAATTTGTCTTATTAAGAATACTTGCAAATAAAATTGGTTTAAACTTGTTGTGGAGATCTGGCAACCTAAGTCCTTAAGGCAGCCACTTTTTCGACTTTGGCCCTCCGCCTATATGCATAAAGACAAGCAATTGCTTATATGCAAAAGCAATAGCAATTGCTTTAAGCACAAGCAAGAGCTTGTCAAGCAAAGATCAAGTCCAAGCAGTTGCTTGAATTCATATGCACAAGCTTTTGCTTGTGCTGAAACCTTTTGCTTGCACTGCCTAAGCAATTGCTTACGTGTTGGACAAAGGATCGTTACGGTTGTGCGAACATCGCACTGCAGGACAACGCTTCGTGCCCTACCTGGCAGCAGTATTTTTGCTTACGCAAATAGGGGGGAAACAGCACAGAGCATTACGGGATTTTCTGTGCAGATCGATGGACGAGAATTGCCGTAAAAATTATAAAATAACAGAAATTTGATTAAAATATGAAATCACAACATAACGGGCCGTATGCATAAAGACAAGCAATTGCTTATAAGCAATTGCTTTAAGCACAAGCAAGAGCTTGTCAAGCAAAAGATCAAGTTCAAGCAATTGCTTGAATTCAGATGCAAAGGCTTTTGCTTGTGCTGAAACCTTTTGCTTGCACTGCCAAGCATTTGCTTACGTGTTGGACAAAGGATCGTTACGGTTGTGCGAACATCGCACTGCAGGATAACAATGCTTCGTGCCCGACCTGGCGGTAGTATTTTTTCTTACGCAAATAGCGAAGAAACAGCACAGAGCATCAGGGGGGTTTCTGTGCAGATCGATGGACAAAAATTGCCGTAATTGCCGATTCAAGCAAAAGGCTAGCACAAGCAATTGCTTGTTTTTATGCATAAGGCCCAATGTCTTTCTCCTGCAATGTACGGAAGAAATACTTTTAAAAATCTATCATATATAGTCACACACAAAAATGCAAAGTAAATGACGGGCTATACAAAAAGCACATTGAATGTTCAACATCAAGGTAATAAAACATACAAATGAAACCTGTACAAAGAACTATTAAATCATTCCTCATTATCGTCATATTATAAAAAGTTATCAAATGAAAACTGAAATCAAGTCCAAAGGAAAGGACGAGCATTCATTAAAGTAAAGACTAAAGAGAATAATCAATATTTATAGCAGACATTGAGCAAAATAAGTAAACAAATATAAATGGTGACATAATCAGTGTAAAGTCAAGGTTTATCAAATTGGCAATGTAAAGAGTTGTTCAATTCGCACTTATCACTAATAATACGTAAAATGCCTCGTCAAGCATTCCGAAAAAAAAAAAAACATACATATAAATCAATACAATCTCCCTACACATCGTCTATATCTGCAGCAAGGTAATTAATCAGCCAGTGACTTCTTTATCTTATCATTTGGCACGAAGATAGTACTTTACTTTGTATATACTAACATAAAATCTTAGCATTCTCACTACTCCAAACGTCCCTAGGATGTATAATGTGAACACATCTCGTTGTCATGCATAATGTTCATAAACATTCGATACGTATAAAAGTAATAATCATAAAAGGTTCTTTCCTGTACAACCTTTAGAAATGTCGGTTACCGTACCATAACTATATTTAAAGATGGTCAAGCGTGGGGATATTACACCGCGGGTCGCCATTTTGAACTATAGGCAAGTTTGTGCGCACTACACAACACTGGTGCAGCATGCAGTACACACCGTGCGCAGGAAGTTCGCAATATGGCGCCGCGCAATTGATTTACGAATCCGAACCACCTGTAACTACATTATTCAACTCAGAGAACTACAATATACAAAAATAGAGGAAAAGAAAATACTTTTACATGTAGTAGAGAGCATAGAAAAGAAAGTGATCAAAGTATATAACATTTAGTTGGAAGACGACAACAACTTATGCACGCATGTTTACGATTACATTATTAATTTGTATACAGTCCATAATCAAATTTTACATCTTGGTCCCACTGTCGAGGAACAAGAGCGGGGTATGTCTCTTTCCGGATGGCGACACCATTTACGAACACCTTCGTCCAGGGGCGTCGATCACGGGGGATGGGGGGGGGATATATCCCCCCCAATATTTCAGGTGGGGGGGGGGGGGGGGGTGGCCTGTATTATCATCCCCCCAATATTTGGGGTTCAAAAATATATAATAACATTAGAATTAAGAAGCATAGCCCCCTCCAAGGGGGGGTAACTCTCCATAGAGTACGTGTTAAAAAAGTGTCAAATTTGAAGCGATTTATCTAGGTCTTGAATATTCATGAGCTGTTCGCTTGCCCTCCCTCATATCTCTTACCTGTTAATCCAACATTTTTTGTAGGGAAAGCGAAAGTTCATCGCACATGCGCAGAAGAATACATTTTGATGAATATTCATGAAGAATTTCGTCATAACTTTTACCTTATTTAGTAATGGATATGCCTTATTAGTCAAGTTTGTCCATGCATAATGTCTATGAAATTATCAGTAAGGAATAATTAAGTATCGATAATATCGCGAAGTATCGCTAATCAGCTGATTTATTGCGGTCAAATTGTCCACACGTATTTAGTGCGACAGTACAACTTTCTCAACCCATCATCGGAATTGGAAATCATTTTGTGGCACAAAGAGGCATTTTGAATGGCTAATTTTATGAGCATCGGGTCCAGAATATTGAGTGGAACGGAACGCAGTATTTGAACCATCAAGAGTTTACAGCAATATCGGTAAGTGTGCCTAAAATCCTCATAAGGTTTTACGCTTTAGTCAGTTAACCCTTCCACTGTGCGTAGGTCGTTATCTACGGTAGATAGCGATATTTAGTGTTTTGCTGGGCCACCAGCCGCGGGGACAAATTGTATGTAGGACCGTACCTAGATTCCTAGTAGGTACCGTCTTGCTGCTGCATTCAGGCAACTTAATAATAAGCGAAAGTTTGATTTTGTAGACACAAAAACGAATGGTCAGGCCATTAAATGTTGGTTTCGAGAGTCTAAATAAAGATCAGTATCATCATGTCAACTCTCAATATTATCAATTTAATTGAGTAATTAGTCAGAAATTATTGAAGAAACAAGTTAAAATATATTATTAGTTACTAGTTTTCAAATCTAACTAAAATTGAATGAAGTTTGATACGAGTCTGTGACTTTCAACTTGTACTGGCCAGCTACCAAAGCCTAAGGCTAAGCCTTGGCTTTTTAAAAGGCAAAGATGGTCTAGGAATTTATAGGGTAGGACTAGGCCGCTCCTCAGTCCTCAGGCTCAGGCTCATGCTCTCATTCTATTTCTAATATCTGGAAACACTGGATTGGAACACAGGCTGATTTTGGTAACTGAAGTGATTAAAACTTTTTAAAAAGAAATCCAAATCACACTAGATTCTAGACAGTCAGTAGACAATGGGAATCAGTGCCAGCGGTCGTGGCCCAAGAAATAACTTGGTTACTTGGTCTTGGCCTTGCCCTTGGCCTTGGGTGGTTCATTACGGTCATTCATAAACCAATTGTGTACATGTTACGTACGTGTACGTACTACGTAAGGCCTAATTAGATTAGGGCCATATTAAGATAGTGGCTGGACCTGGTCTAGTCAGAAATAACCAACTCTTTGTGTGGTTTATTATGTGTTGTTTTTTTAAAATAAAAACTTATACTGTACTACCCTTAATTGGTGCGGTCAGTGGAGCAACTGTCGGAATATATATAGAGACTGTTTTTCAGGTCTAGAGACAATGAATAGAGTAGTAAAATTTCTGCTTGTGCAGGGTCCAGAAACTGCTGAGCTAGATGATATTTGATGCTAGATGATTTTAAAATGATTGATAATTTTGCATGAATCTATGTTTGTTGTCGTAGTACTAGTACTACTACTACTAGTAGGATTCTATGTGAAATTATGAATGTAGACTATAGTATTTTAGACTCGTCTCAAAGCAAATTACTGATTAATATCTATGTTCCTCTTTTTTATTTGGTGAACTGGCACTGATGGTTCGAAAATCCAACGATGGACACTGTCTAAGTGCTCTTGAATTGAGTATTTACTGTGATATAAACAAATTCATAATCGGATTTATGTTTGTTTATTATTAATGTAGATATTTTGTTAATTTCTTCCGTTTACAGCAGTCTGATTCTGGTGCTTCATTTGTTGGAGATTCCTTCGGCTAAGGTGTGCTTCATGTCAACTCTCTTCCTTTTCACCCATTGGCAATACATGACGTGGATCACCCAACAGGTAATCAACTTTTTTTACTGATTACATTTCTGTCAATTTGTATAACAAATAGTGATATTAGATGTTTGTACTATTCTAACACTTATTCGTAAATATTAATATTATAATTACTGCATTTGGTGAAAAGATTTGATATATATCTCAATTGAAATTATGGCATACAAAATACAACTCCCTGCTATATTTATAACAAGGTTATTTTTTAATGATTGTATTTGTTTACATTATATCTAAGATAAAATTAAATGTCTTGCAAATTTTATGAAGCAATATTCTAGGAAACAATAATTACCTCATGGAATTAAATTTTAGAAGCAAACAAAATAGACACCCACAGAGCTAGAGTGGTAGAAAGTAAACACACCTTTCAAAATTAAACCAATACTTCTAGTTTCTATAGTAACGTATGTTTTGCTTTGTGTATTTTTTCTTGATTCAACAGATCAAGTACCACCAGTATCAAGGTGAACAGACTGCCTGGACAGCAAGCCAGAGGACTCGAGCAATGATTTAAGGGAGCCCATGGAAGATCGGCCATGTCTACAAATATGGTGCTGAATAGGCACACACACATCAGGACAATTATAAAAACAGAAAATGATATTGACCATGCGGTCGAGTGAGTCATTTGTTATACACAGTAAAAACCTGTGTATAGTGGCCATCCATGGAACTAAGAAAATAGGCCACTGTCGAGTGTAGACAGGTGACCTCTACATAGGTTATCTACCTTTTCCTCTGCATTAGATCACTTTTGTGGCCATTGCAGACAGGATATGGTTGCTATTGACAGGTGGTTTCTAAAAGACAGGTTTGACCTCTTTTTGTTTGTAATTACACATGGCAAGACAGCCAACAAAATGTTAAATAAGGCGAGAGGTTTAATTCTGGGACGGTATATTGATTCCATACAAGTAAAAATGTAGATTACTTAGCCAAAACTGAGCTTTGATTATTTCATCAACTGAAAATGTTGCCCAAATTTTGGTGTCATTATGTCTTCAAATATTTAGTTTAGACTTACTGAAGTAAAATTCTAAAAAAAAAAATTTAATACAAGTTCTCATCCTAGAAAAATGCTAAGTAAATTTGTATTTTAAAGTATTGAATTGAATACCGACCCTGGTTATTATTATTTTTTTTTACTGGTGCTAAAGTTTTGGTTCATTTTAACAAAGTCTTCATTAGATTAAATATTTAAAAATTCACATTTTTAAATGTAATAATTAAATCACAAGTTACTGCCGGGAATTGTAAAAGTGATAGCTGAGTTCTGGTAGAGAGAGTACAGTTTAAGTCAAACTGAATTTTAGTAATCAAAACCTACACCATTACATTACTAACTAAGAATTATAACTCCACCATGCTCAAAGGAATACAACATTACAAATGACTAAGTAAAAAGCCTGTTATCATTCAAAAAGAGCTGTTTAAACTGAAGAGGGCGCTTTCAAAAAACGCATTTGTTTAAACCATTTTAAATAAAATATTGTGCATGTGATGTTTTGTTAAAATAGTAATTAGATAGAGAGATAATAAAAAACTATCTAAAAAAACTCTTTTGAAAAGAGGAGGCATTTTAAAACTAATTTTAACGGCTGGTTCAAAATTATCGGATTCTTGTGGGGCCCCACAATTATTACAAATGGTTATGTTTATGGATATTTCAGCCGTTTCTGAACCGATTTTGATCAAATAAAGTTTATTCTTCCATTAAAATTGTATTCTCTTTCAAATTTGACACTCAGTTTTTCATTTTCTCACAACAAATTATTTTGTGTAGCGCCCTCTCAACCAAAACTCATAGTATCAAAGGGGTTAGTAACATTCTCATTTATTTCAGAATACTTTTGCACAGACTTAATACATCGGGATTTATGGTGTTAATATTTCAAACAGTATATAGCTATAATGAATCAATAATTTGATATACTTAATCAACCAAAATAAATTTCTTGCATTGCCCCATCCATCTTGTGTAATCTATATTTTGATTATATGAACCCATTTTGGTAAATTCCAATATGACTATAGTTTTGAATTTGTCAATTCTCCCTACCATAACTCATATTATATTATAATTAGTAATTTATTGAATTAACATTTATACTTATGTATTGTTAGTGAATGTGTATATATTCTTCTTTTTTTTTAAAGTATAATTATACAGTTTTGATTATTCATGTAACTTTAAACAAAATAATGTTTTTTTTTTGGTCAACCAAATTATTAGTTACAGAATATTTTGTGTGCGTTTTAATCTTATATCAAAGTGTATGTGTATATAGTAGGACCTCAATTATTTTATTGTATTTTATCATGTTTGGATGCTATTATTTTCAATGCAATGTTTCAATTGCTCTGCATGTATTTTAATGTTAAATTTTGTGTATTTTCCCAATCAGCCTTTACCTGCCAACTGACGATTAAGCTACTTGCTTCATGCCTCTTTTAGGTGCTAGCCGTTACATTTCATGTGTACATTTTGTGTCTGAATTCTGTTTGAAAAAAAACAACAACAACACTGAATTGAATTTGAGATTTCAAATAGTGAACTGTATAAAGCCCTCTGCAGACAGAGCCGACTCGACCCGATCCGACTGTTTTCAATCAGACTAGAGTTGGGCGCGGTCGGTCGGATCCGATTCATCGTGTTGAATTGGCCCCAACTGGCATCCGACTGTCTCTCGACTGGCAAAATGTGCGTCGCGAGGCACTGAAAACTGAGCCGATCCGAATGAAAACCAGTCGGATCGGGTCGAGTCGGCTCTGTCTGCAGAGGGCTTAACTTGCATTAAAAGATCATAATTATAAATGTAAATTGAAGAAATATGGGGTCAGTAATATAGTGTGGTCAAAAAGATTGGGAAGGCACATAGATTGTTGTGGGGGCAGACTTATATTTGTGTCTTATGTTTCTCCTAGTTTGTGTCAAATAATTGCATGGGGGCAAGTGGCCCATTTATAATCTTTTTATGGTCTAGATATGACTTTTATTGTTTTTGTAAAATAATTGGGGAGCGTGCCCCCCCCCCCCCCCCGGAGTTATACTGGGTTGGTTATATTTTCTTTGGTCTGTTTAATTTATATATGACTGTTGTTGTTTTTAAATTAAATGTTAATGGAAACCTATAATGAACATTTATCATGTATATGTATGTATGTGTGGTATGAGAGGGTGTGCAATTAAAAGTGAATGCTGTTTAGAAGTGTATTCTGACAGGCCTACAATTACTTAATACTTAATCTTTATTAGATACAGGCTATGATGACATGCATGTGCAGTAATAATATGACTACGATGGTGATCGAATGACATCAATTAAGTTGTGATGGTTTATAATCAGTGATAAGTTTGATAGTGATGTTGGTGGTGGCACACATTAGAACCAGAAGTAACCTGTTGGATTAATTTAGGTGAATTTGTTGTTGTTTGTTTGTTTGTTGTTGTTGTTGTTGTTATTATTTTTTGTTTGGGGGGGGGGGGGGGGGGGGGGTCAACAACTTAAGCTGCTCTCTAGTCTTGTTGACAATAAAGACAACAATCTAAACCATTAAATTGCCTAATCCATAAGAACAATTTCCACCAACTATAAAACAGTTTAGCATGCCAACTTACACCCCCATACACAGTTGGCCCCATAACAGTAGGATTTTTGTCTTTAATATGAAGACTAAATTAGAACTCAAAGCTGCATGTACATGGTACATTTAGCAAGGGAAATAGTTAACTGATGAAATTATTTAAAAAAACAATGTATAATTGGAGAGCATAATCAACATTGTAGTACATAAACACTACACGTGCTTTTATGAGAGAAAACACATCTCATGAATAATAATGATATGCTAATGAGAAAATTTGTGCGTAAATATGCAAATCATATAAATACAGCGCGCAAGTTGAACTGCGCATGCTCAGTAGAATTTCGCTGCTGTACAGTTTCAAAACACTTCAAATACTTTTACGTGAGAAATAGCAGTACATGGGATCATCCGGCGCCTCATGAATATTCAAGACCTAGATAAATCGCTTCTAATTTGACAGATATTTTGGCCGAGTTCACTCTCTAGTCTTTATATTATAGTTACTCTATGGCCCCCTCTCATGAATGGAAGTTGTTACTATTGTCTTCTTTAAACCACTTTTTGATAATGCTAAACTGCACAAATCCAAAATTTTCCGGGGCTGCGCCCCTGGAACCCCCATTAAGGTTATTTGACCCAGTCCCAGCCCTGTACTCATTAAATAGTTTTATTCAGGACTTCTCTCTTGGCAAACTTTCAGGCGATCCTGGCCCACTGTGCGTCTGCGCTTCGCTCACTAAAATTGAGCTAACTATTCAATAGATAATTGTATTTCTGGGGGTGTATTCTGAAAATCGTCTTATCTTTTGTATTATCTTTTGTCATAAGTCCATAAGATAATACACCGCTAAAATCGTCATAAATCGGTATTCTGAAAATCGTCTTAAGGGCATCATATCTTTCCCTGACCACGCCCATTAGTGATGAGTAAACCAATCAAAATTGTTGTTACAAAATGTTTATATGCCCCCTCAGCCAATCAAAGTGGGTTAAATTGCGTATGCGTCGCATTTTCTTTAAATGCGCGCATCTAACTAGCTTTGCGCACACATAGAATTTTCAATCAAAGTTCAAGAAATTTATATATTTTGGTCAAAGAGTATTTTTGTAAGAATGGGATTTTCATATGGTTAGATTTTCAATGGAATTTCTCCCCCTCACTCTTATTTTCTAACTTTTTCGCACGTACACACACCTATACACACAACAAACATAGGGAGCTCTTTAAAATCTCAAATAATTGTCTTTAAATATGTTTAAACAAGATATAACAAAAGGAAAATACTGCCCCATAGCTGTCTCGGCATATGAGTAGAATTTATGATAATTTCATGATGAGATAAAAGATAAGAGAGTTTTCAGAATACACATTTTCTACCTCTGCTTGCGCGAACGCGCTTATTAATGCGTGGCAAGGCGCGCCAGCTAATAGAGGTTAACAAACTTTCAGAGATAATACAAAAGATATGAGAGTTTTCAGAATACCGGTTTTGTCATAAGCCTAAGATAATACGATATTAGGGAAAAGACGATTTTCAGAATACACCCCCTGGATATTACAAATCCCAAAGCTTCCGGGGGCTTCGCCCCCTGGACCCCCAATAAGCTTTCCAATGTGGGTACCCCTTGACTTATTTTATTCAGGGTTCCATCAGGATGATTGCAATCGACAGTATTTATCTATCAGACTAAAATTCATCCATCCTTGGACAGTGCCCTCATAGTAGGAGCTTGCAATGTGCACTTAATAATCTTCCAATCTCTGAACAACTAAATCAAAAGCCAATTAACTAAAGAATAGTTAACTCTATATTTACATATAGACAACATATTTATATCTGGATATTACAAATCCCAAAGCTTCCGGGGGCTTCGCCCCCTGAACCCCCAATAAGCATCCCAATATGGGTATCCCATGACTGATGCTATTCAGGGTTCCATCAGAATGCTTGCAAATATGTATATATCAGGCTAAAGTTCATATTGGACAAAGCCCAGCTCATAACATGATGCTTGCAATGTACACTTAATAATCTTCCAATTTCTAAAGAGCTGAATTCAAAAGCTTTGGGGCCCCCTAACCCCCCCCCCCCCCCCCCCCCCCCCCTCAGCCATAAAAACCCGGGCACGCTGCTGGGTTGTCGCTTCGCTCCCTCGCCAGAGATGGTCAAAATTACGAATCATCCCCCCAATGGCGAGAAGAAATCGACGCCCTTGCCTCCGTCGTCCTGTGCTCTTCAACGGTGGCGAGTATTCGGGGGACATCGGAGAGGGCGCGGTGGTTGATGGGACTGGGAGGATTCAATTTTAAATTTCAATTTATTCTTGCTTCCAACAAAACATTACAAATGAATAATGATGATAATTTGCACAAAATAGGGATATACATATTGGAAACAAGAGGGGTCCACTAAAAAGCAATGCTTGTACAATTGTGGACCCCTCAAATAATAGTTAGGTATATTGTACATTTAAATTAACACATTCTAGACTACAACAACATAAACAAAATATAGAGAGGAACACAATGGGGAAAAGGGGATGCCAACAGAGACCAACATGGGACAAGAGAGAACTTTACAAGACACAAATAGGAGAAGACGCACACAATACAAACAATTAGACACTGTCAAAAGGAAGTGAGAGTTCGGAGGTACAAATGTATGTAAAAGATAAGCTGTAAAGTGGGGTTTCAAGTGAAAATAAGGAAAACGACTTGCGCATAATAGAAAAACAATGCATGAGAATGCACAATATATAATATCAGATTACATTTTGAGTCCGCGAGTAAAGAATAACCTTGTTTAGGATGACGTAAGCACGGATAAGAGTAAATGGGAGATATAATTTAATGATGTCTATAAGATTGTAATAAAAAATAAAATAAAAATTCTTAAAAATATTAATCGATGGAGCATTTTTTATCCATAATTTAGGACCTTCACAAAGTAGGGTCCGCAAGAGAGGTAAATTAAATTCTTCAGAATGTCTAGTTGGATAATCGAGGATGACCGCGAGCATGACCGAGGCGATGACACTAGGGGCTGGCTGTGGAACAGCATGGACGGGGGAAGCGCTGGCGACATCCGGGGCATCGCCGTCTTTGTGGTCCTTGTCACCTGGTTGCGGGGCAGGGGCAGGGGCAGGGGCAGGGGTAGCCTTTAATCAAGGCTCTATATGGCTGGGAGATCGATCATACATTACGAGCTGTGATCCCGCTTGTACAATTACAACTACTGTAGATTGGCTAGTTGCCATATAACCTCGCTGCGCTCGGGTCTATAGTCTCGCGCTTCGCGCTCGGTTGGGTGTTCGCGCGGGGGCCTTGACAAAAGGCTAGGGCAGGGGCAGTGGAGGGTTGCAGCTGTGGATGGCCTTTGTGAATGGTATGTTGTCTCGCCGTCGCTGTCCTCGCTTTCGCTGCCGGGCCGTAAAACTCTCATCATCCTAGCGAGCGCTTTCCCGCTCGCGTTTATTTTTTCCGTAACCCTAACGCGTCGCTTTTCCTCAAAAACTCGTAAAAGCGCGCTGGTAAGCCAAGACTAGCCCCCGCTGCTATTATGCATCAAAATCTGCGGCTCTGCGACATCGAACTAGATAAGACAAGTCCAAGGGCAAGGGTGACCATTATTTAATTAGTGTCCGATCTCGATGCGGACTACGACCACGACAATGAGACTAGGAACATTATGATTCATCTAGGCGTATAACTATCACACTCACAGTCATCATGGTGTGTGAAGCCACGATTTTATTGAGAAAATAGCTAGGCTTGCGTGTAAATCAACACCGCGAGCTAGTCTTGGCTTTCCAGCGCGCTTTCACGAATTCCGACGCGTTAGGGTTACGGAAAAAATAAACGCTTCCCGCTCATAGGAATGGATGAGGGCCGTGGAACAGTGGGAGTGACCGATCCCGCTGTGGAGAGTACGTGAAGGGAAGGGGGGGGGGGGGGGGGGGGGGATGCAACCACTGACAGGGCATCGGTACTGTCAGTGGGTGGGCGGGGCCACTGCCGGCTCGCGTCGACGATGGGGCTGGGGGTTTGCTGGTTGTTGTTTTCGCCCATGCATCTGTTTGTAGTGGCGATTGAGGTTTGATGCGCGATGTGAGGCATCTCCTGCAGGAGAACTTGCGTTGATGCCTCTCCCTGATGTGGCGGCGCAGCTCCTCATCCCCCGTGCAGCGCCTACCGCACTCCGTACAATATATTGTTATATTGTTCCTAGGGGCCATCTGGGTAAGGAATAAAAGGGAGGGATTCTAAGTTACATCGTACTGGTCCAGGTACGGAGGTTTTCTTCTCCTCCTCCCTGGGTATCTATGGCCAGGCTCCTCTGGTTCTGCTGCCTCTACATGAAAGGGTAAGGTGGAAGGTTCAATGTTAGAGTGCACGGGCGGTTCTGCTGCTGTGGTACTAGGATCTCCCTCATGTTGATATCCATCATTGTCGGTTGTTTGACCTGGTTTCCTCCAAGTACATTTGGGGAGGTCATCACCCTGATAAGGTTTTAACCTATCAGAATGAATTATGGCACACTTGCCTTTGATGCTTGGATGCGGTATACCACATCGGACAACTGACTCACAATGAGGTATGGGCCCTTCCATCGGAGTTGAAGTTTTGGCGATATTCCCTTTTTCTTGGGTCGTGTAAACCAAACAAAATCACTAATTCCTTCAAACCTGAGGAATTTGTTTTTCGGTCATAGTTCTTCTTCTGATGAATGGCAGCCTTGCCAATGCATCCCTCGGCTCTCATGTATGCTCGTTGGAGACGACCTCGCAGTCTTGCGGCATAATCCTCGTCACCCTCTTCGATCTCCTCATCAATTGTTTGAGTGGTTAGATCAACTGGAAGTTTAGTTTCCCAACCTAACATCATCATGTAAGGGGTTTCCTGGGTAGACTCATGGGGTGTTGATCTATATGCACTTGTTGCAAAGGCCAGGTGCTTGTCCCATGTCGTTTGCTTGTCATCTTCGTCTAACATGTTGGCGATGATATTGATCAGGGTACGATTAAATCGTTCAATCATTCCATCTGATTTGGGGTTATATGGTGTAGCCCTTGTTTTGTTTATTCCTAGTAGATGGCACATTTCTCTGAATAGATTGAATTCACAATTTGATCCCTGATCAGTACGTGCGTAGTGAGTGCGTAGAGCGTGGGTGCTGCGTGGGTGGCGCACAATGGCTACGTGGGTGCTTCTCTAGCTTTATATCCTTCAAATAACGAAGAAAATTCTCAAGTAGTACCTACGACCGAAGGGTCACATACAACCCAAACATCTCTACGTGGACCCCTCTCTACGCCTACGTGGGTCGGATGAGACCATGGCTTACGGTGACCAACCTCACCACATCTATAACAACTCTTTGTTTCAACAGGTCTTGGAGGGCCGAGTTGCATTGGCTGAGGGGTGACTTGCTATGAAGGTGGCATCATTCCTTGATGCTGCGATTTTGTGAAGAGTGAAGTCAGATTTTGCATCTGCTCACTATTTTGAGCAAGTATACTCTCCATCTGATGAAGGCGGGCATCGATGTCGTTGTCGTTATCTGTAATAATGACAATACAGCAACAAACGTCTGGGTAATCGTTACTCCACATTATTGTAAATTAATCAAGCTTTATTTATAAAACGGAACAAAATATGCTATTTGTTTGAATGTGTATTCTTCATGTTTATTTTACTGGTAGTGGTACAATAAATGATGTCATATTGCTACTAGAATATGCTTAAGATATTAGAATATTGATACTTAAGGAAACATTGCTTGATTTATTAAACAAAATATAATTCAGGAAGATTTCAAATATGTTGTTTTATTCAGCTCACTTGATTAAACAAAGCAGAAACGGGAATTAATTATATTATTTTTAAAAGGGAACATTGACATAGCAAAGTTGTACGATATTACCAGAGTTAGTGAAAAGAGCAAACAAACAGTGTAAATACGTGCCCATCTGGAGCCAATCTGAATTAGGGGTCTTAAGAGCTGACTACAAGCACAAGATATAGGGTCTTTGGAGCTACAAAAACCCTGAAACGGGAGTTAAGGGGACTAAGGAGCAGACTAAAACTACCATATAATACAGGCAAAATACATGAACTTGGAGCTACCAAAGACCTACGGAAACCCTCAAATGGTGGTCAAGGAGCTGACTAGAAGAAGAATAATGGACTTGAGGCAACTCAACTCCCTAGCGCTAGCCAAGTCATTCCGGGGGTCTATGGAGCGGCAATTTTTGAAAATCGGGTATCTTTAGAGCGGCAATCGGGTGTGAAAACGGGGTTCTTTTAAGCGGCACATACCCGTCTTACATTATACATGAGTGTCCCCCCCCCCCCCCCCCCCCCGGGACTGGACTATACTTTCAGGCTCATTTATATTTTAGCAACTGAAATAATCTGTTTATCATAATGACAATTCAACACTGATCAGAGAGGGTAAATTTTACAAATTTACTGTGCGCAAACTAGCTTATTATTGTATATATTAAATATAAGCGTTGATGCGTACTGGTATTTTTTATTGATATACTAATACAGGATATTCATATCGACACAATTTTAGATGAATGGTGTCCATTCATAAAACGTAACAAAACATGCTACTACTGTTTTAGAAATAATTTTGTTTGAATGTATTTTTAATGTATATATTACTGAGAGTACAATAACAGTATTCATATTTTAAATCATTAGGCGCTTTCTACAATTGTTTACACACTACTAATTAGACCTTTTTATATAAATCATACACAAAAAATGATAAAATGTTATTTGCTATTAAAATATAATAAGGACAATCGACTCGTGATACTTCTAGAACAAATATCAATATTGATTGAGAATGAAACGGGAAATAAATAAACCTTTTAAAAAAATGACGTTGACACAGTTAAGTTTTATAGTATTTCCAGTGGTAATGAAAGAGCAAACAAACAGTGTTTAGCAAGCACATTGCAGAGGTAAATTGAACAGTTGGGGGTAGGGGAAGAGAGGGGACAACAGAACTGATCAGTTCATGTTTTTATAGAACAGACGTACCAATTCATTCGACTAGTAGGTTGGGTCTCTGACAAAGACTAGGACAACTGTAGCAAGTTGCCCATTCTGCGTTTAAAAGTGAGATTCTGGGGCGATCAACCCATCGATTTTTTATTATAGTTACTCTATGGATTTTTATATCGATGGATCAACCATGGAAGTAAACTCCCATATCCTTGGAACAACCAATGAGGTATTAGGATCAACCTCCCTTCTTTCTGAGTTCTTGGAGCTTACTAGACTTTACTTTCAGACTCAGTCTATATTTTTTAAATGAGCAGAGATAAGAGAGATTTTTGTTTTGCCTAAAGCCCGGCGCAGACAGAGTCGACTCAACCCGATCCGACTGGTTTTCAGTCAGGCTAGAGTCAGTTTCGCTCAGTCGGAGCCGATTCAACATGTCGAATCGGCCTCGAATGACCTCCGACTGGTTCTTGGACTGGCAAAACCGGAGTCCTGAGGCAACGCATTCTGAGTTAATCAGGCGGAAAACCAGTCGGATCGGGTCGAGTCGGCTCTGTCTACGCCGGGCTCTACAGTGGCGTAGCGTGGTCGGACTGATTGGGGGCACGCAAACTATTAGGGGAGGGGTGCACAACAATTTTTGGGGCCACGCCTTTATGTATATCTTGTCTTTTCTTCAAAAATCTGTTTCTATTTTGTTGGATTATTGAAAATTACGTTGCAGAAATTATTTTGGGGTGGAGCACGTTCCCCATTGTTTAATAATAAAGTGAATTCCAACACACTGGAGACTAAAACAAGAGAAAGAGAAAGATAAAGAGAGAGAGAGAAGGTGATTGAGGTGTAATTCGTTTCTAGCATTGAGGGTAGAGTGGAACAGGGCAACTAAACAATTTAGACAAAAATGGAGACAGTGAAGTACAACGTTCAAATAGTACAGCACAGTATTGGTAACATGCATAACGATACATGTACATTTTAGGCCTAGTTGTAAGACTACATATATGTATCATGTTTCCCCATGCAGTCAGTGACCATATCTTGTTGACATTGCCTGATAAGACACTCTCTAGTGGCAGAGATTAACCATGCACAGAAGTTGATAAGCCTTGCCAAAATTGGTGGCAAACGACCCCACTTTTAGGGCTTCAAGTGGGGTACTGTTTAAACGGAGTGTTACAATCCCTAGGTATAGAGTACAGAAGCCATGACGTCATAAAACCACTTGTTTAGAATTTTCAAATTTGAACTTCATTTTTAGAAAGAGCATAACAAATAATGTCCAAATACCGAAAATCAAAGGAATAGGATATATATTGGCTGAGATATGCCCATCCGAATGAATTTTCCTCAATGGGCAATCAGTGATCATGAATATCTAGTTCAGGGCTTAAAAGGGTAGTACAGTTTTTGTAAGGCTGAAGTTTAGTAGCCTGCACAATAACATTACAAACTAATAGTTATAACTCCACCATGCTCGAAAGGTATACAAAATTATAAACGACTAAGTAAAGGGCCTGTTATCATTCAAAAAGAGCCATTAAGACACAAGAGGGCGCTCTCTAAAAAGGCATTGGTTACAACCATTTTCATACACAATTATGCATGTGATGTTTTGTTGAAATAATGATTAAATAGAGAGATCATCAGCAAATATTTAAAAACCTCTTTTGAATTTTTTTGAAAAAGTGTAAGCATTCTTTAAAAAAAAATCATCGAATAAATCTAGGGCCCAGATTTATTCCGATCGGATATATTTATTAATATTTCAGCCGTTTCTGAACCGATTTTTATCAAATAAAGTTTATTCTACCATTAAAATTGTATGCTCTTTCAAATGTTTTCATTATCTCACAAAATAATTATTTCGTGCAGCGCCCTCTATACCAAAACTGAACTACCCCTTTAAAAGGGATCTACTAACTGTGTTGACATGTGCGCCGAGTAATGAGCAAAAATGCAAAGTGATGTTCACTAACTCATTGCACTCACTTTGTATACGGTTTTCGCGGTCCAGTGGATAATTTAATATCTGAACACTTCAATCGTAAATATCTTTTTAACGAAAGGGAAATTTGAAGAAAAAAAACCCGAAGCATGAACTTTTGTGTATAAGACGTATGGGAAGTAGTCCACAACTTTGCCAGAGTGCGATGCCAATTTGAGACACTCGTATAAATAAATTGATATTTTCAAAGTCATAGAGCCATATTTTTCTTATTTTTCGACCGATTGTGATCCAAATTTTAGAGACTATTCTTCATAATATTTAGTTTTCTTTAAATGCATACAACGATTTATCTGGATTTCGTTGTCCGTTAAAGGTTGCATAATTATACCAGGTCCTCGTTGCGGAAAGAGTTACAATCGAGTCACGGGCGTAGACATGTCATTGATACCCATTCAACTGGGGGGGGGGGGGATGATCTATTCATTCACCCCCCTGATGAATAGGTATTACGTAAGTCGCTACGCCCGTGAATCGAGTGTAAAGTCAGACCATATTCACAACTCGGACCAGTCACATTTGCGCATTTAGCGAAATACTATACAGTCAAACATCATGTCTTTTAGTGGCAACCTGTCCATACCTGCCAACCTGCCTATAGCGGCCACCAAACTAAATCCCCTGCAAATTAAGATGTTATGGAACCTGTCTATAGGGGTCATCTACATGCATAGGTGGTCACTATACACAGGTTTGTTACTGTATCTAAGTAAAGTAAAGGACAGGTTTAGTGAATTGAAATGTATCACACACTCACACACTCACTCACACCCTCGGGATCGATTGGGGAAGCCGGGAATTTGTTTTACCAACATAATACGAACAGTACGCATTTTTGTAAAATGATCGTTACACATTGCTTTAATTCAAATAATTAATGGTATAACAATGATATCAAGATTTAATAAATACTTTCAATTCCACTTGTACCATCGTGTCCGGTCAGCGCAGCATAGGTACAATGTCAGTTGTTTTAAAACTTAATCATACCAAATTTGAAATAAATCATACACTGTTGTATACATTAAAACTGCGCATAGTTTTTCATTTATCAGAAATACAATTTGTTAACAAACATATTCAGAATGTTTAGCTCATGAAGCAAAAGACAAACTAATTCGCTACCAAAATATATATTTTTTTAAACAAGTTCAAGGGAATCCGTATTAAATAACAACAAATCGAATGAGTGCCATGTTTTCAATAATTGTTTCAAATGCTTGAAGGGAAATGAGAAATAAAACAGGATTTGTTATTCTTATTACAATTTTCACTCGTATTGTCTATGATGATGGTCTATATTCTAACGATTATTATAATGTTGAAATAGATGGCGAATCGTGAGGCTATCGAGTGCCACCATAGTGACTCAATCCACCATTGGAGAGAAACACATACATGTCATAGGAAATGTTCAACCACTTTAGTAACATGAGCACCAATCATCTTTACTCAATACAGATTGGCAACGCGAAGTCGCTTTAAACGTTATACAACACAAAACGATATCATACCTTCGTTGTTGTTTTTTACAGCTGGTAATATTCTATTGGTATGCATGTATATAATTATATCAATGCAAAGCAAGTTTTTGCGTGCTAATGTAATGCATACAATCATGAACAACACACCACCGATACAAATGGCAATAAGAACATACAATTAAAATCTTATCCCAGTTTGTGGGGGTGGGGTTATAATGACCAGGATCTTTCGGAGCTAGGGAGGCATATTTCAGAGACCCTTGTACACGAGGAAGCAGGACAAAGATTATCTCTGGAAGGTATTTATCTCAGTGGATTGCGAACATAACTGTTACCCCCATGCCATACTTTGAAGGGAGGGTTGACATCTAGAACTCGATCAGCACCTGCCAGTTGAGTGGGTTATTGATGTAGAGTTGGAGGGAGGCACTTCAGAGACCCTGGTACATGAGGAAGTCAGGGAAGCAGTGATTAAACGTATATCTGGATGGATGGTGACGGAACCACTCGCATATATTGAAAGGGATGCATGACATCCTATAGACATGATCATGATGATAGAAGCACAATTACAAACAATGTTATCGTATATATAGGTGGCTAAGATGTCTACGTTATAGCGGCGAAGCTATGGCCAGGATTGTAGAGTTGTCGGGACCGGAGGCGGTTCAGAGCTCCTTGTACACGAGGAAGTCAGGGAAGCAGTGATTAAACGTATATCTGTCTGGATGGTGACGGTACCACTCGCATATATTGAACATTTGAAAGGGATTCATGACATCCTATAGACATGATAGAAGCACAAGTACAAACAATGCTATCGTATATATAGGTGGCTAAGATGTCTACGTTAGCGGCGAAGCTATATATGGCCATGATTGGAGGGAGGCGCTTCAGAGCCTCTTGTACACGACACGAGAAAGCCAGATAAGCAGTGATCGAACACATATCTGCCTGGATGGTGACGATACTACTCGCAGATATCGGAAGGGAAGTGTGACATCCTAAAAGCCCAAGTACAAACAATGTTGTCGTATATACATCCTGACTGATGGATCCTGTCGAGTACCCAAGTAGAAGTAGAAGAAGTATATACATGTATGTCTTATGTCGAATTAGCGGCGAAGCTGCTGCTGCGGCCAGGATTGTAGAGTTGTCGGGACTGGAGGCGCTTCAGAGTCCCTTGTACACGAGGAATCCGGAGAAGGTGCAGTACCTGTAGGTATCCGAGTGGATGGCGAAGGTGGTGGACGGTCCGAGACGGAGCCAGACGCGGTCGCCGATCTCGAGCCCGAGGATGACGCCCTGGCTCTCCATCACGTTCCTGGTGTCGGCCTCCGTGTACATCGCCGTCACGTAATCGTCGTTCTTCATCAGGGTGACGCCCATGTAGTAGCCGTCGTACGACCGCATGCTGTATGGATAGTGAACACACAACATAGGGTGTAACCATCGATCGAGTGCAATAACATGTACGCATTCGTGTATCAAACTATATACAATGTTTAAAGGAATAGTTGAGTTTTGGTATAGAGGGCGCTACACAAAATTTTTTTGTTTGCTAGATAATGCAAAACTGAGTGTCAAATTCAAAAGAGCATACAATTTTAATGACAAAATAAACTTTATTTGATCAAAATCGGTTCAGAAATGGCTGAAATATCCGTAAACATAACCTTTTGTAATAAATGTGGGGCCCCACACTTATTCGATAATTTTGAACCAGCCGTTAACAAAATTTTAAAAATGCTTCCTCGTTTCAAAAATTTACAAAAGAGGTTTTTAAATAGTTGTTGATTATCTCTCTATCTAATCACTATTTCAACAAAACACCACATGCACAATATTTTATTTAAAATGGTTGAAACCGATAAGTGTTTAGAGAGCGCCCTCTTGAGTTTAAACGGCTCTTTTGTAATGATAACATAATCTTTACTAAGTCATTTGAATTTTGCATTCCTTTCGAGTTATAACTATTAGTTTGTAATGTAATGGTGCAGGTTATGGTTACTACAATTCAGTTTGACCAAAACTTGAATCTCTTTACCAGAACTCAACTATCCCTTTAAGGTGATCCATTAACCCTGTTAACCCTGTCGAATTCAAGCAACGTCACCTAGATCCTGTCCGTCGTTCTTGTACCTTAATGTTTGGCATACATAAGAATGAAATGGGTTTGGGTTGTTGGTTTTGTCTCCCTTATAATGAATATATTAATACATCGAAAAGTGTTTTAGAACGCCTTTTTTCCCCACCCCACTTTTTACATTCCGGTGCCGCCTCTGACGAGAAGGGGGTGCCGATTTCAGCTATACTATATGATGAAGAAGATGTATGGTGTGTATATAAAAGAGAATACTTACGAGAAGTAGAAGTTGTAGTAACCGGTGATCCCGACCTCGAACGTATGGGACGTCGAGTTCCAGTGACCCCCCTTGTTGACGTAAATGTAATCGAAGGGCACCTGTCGAGCGGATGTGCGGCCTAGAGTGGGCCGAGTACTGGCGACGGAGAACACAGACTTCCTCACACCTAGGAATATTAAAGCAACATATTATTAAACAAAGATGGAGCTGATCAGAATATCGTACATAAATATACGAAAAATGAAAAAAAGAAAGTTGGGCTTCGACGGGAATCGAACTCGAGACCTCCGGATTGCTAGACCAGTGGTCTAACCAAAGTCTCAAAACCCTGTTGATAGTGATCCTTCTAAAAAATAATGTTCATACTTAAACAAACAAAAAGGCCGCATTTCTTCGCAAGATCCTTTGCATTTTGTATTATTTTATGACAAATCATTCAGGTTTGTGTTACGTGTATTATTTGTACGTTTAAAGCTTTGGACCAGTTCGAGCAATCGACATATATGATATTCATGACAGTACATTGGGATACTGAGATAACTGTACTGTTATTATTTTTATACTACATACGTCAGCTAACTTGTTTATCACGAAATGTATTAATTAAACAATTTAATTGCGGTTTCGTGTAAAACTAACGAATAACTAACCAAAGTACAGAATGCAGTAGGACTGTACTCAAACTTACTGTTTACTCCCCTGGCTGTGCCGTAGACGGCGCCCTCCAGGATTCGCCTGTCTGTGTCTGAGATGGCGCTGTCCGACCCAGAGCCTAGTCTGTCCGATTCTGCAGCTGCGTCCTTGCTCAGTTCTACCGACGTGAGTGCATTGAGCTGTGCCTGCAGCGAATTCAGCTTATCAGCACACTGCACAAAATATGAAACAAATATATTCATATTTTACTTTTTGTTTAGATTTAGTGAAGCTGCTTTCAATTACAGAGTGATGATGAGTGATGTATGGAATATTATAAACAGTGTCTGAGATGACTCGAGTGACCCAGAACCCAGAACTGCGTATGTGTGCCCGCGTGTCCTGGCAGTTCTATTGACACGATGAGTGCATTCAGCTGTGCTTCCAGCGTATTCAGCTTGTCAGCACAATGTCAAATACAAGCAAATATTACCATTTTGTAAAGCTCATGATGTTTTAGACCTATTTTCGGCTGCTAATTGAAACAATAATGCAACTTCTGGTGATACAAACAGTAAAGTTAGATGACGACGTGAGTGCATTCAGCTGTGCTTGCATCGTATTCAGTTTAGTCAGCACACAGTCAAATACAACATAATATTTGTAATAGATTGTTTTGTTTTTCATTTTTTGTAGACTTAAAGTTGGCCACTATTTGGGCCCTGTTGCAGAAAGAGTTTCAATATATTGTAAAGATGCATTACCATTACATTGCAAGTCAGAAAATATGTATTAATATTGAACCAATCAGATTTGTGAATTTATTCACATGATTTGACTTGCAATCGCAAACCAAAAAGTAGTTCTAAGAATACCGTATGATGGTAGACAAAGAGAGAGAGTGCCATTCTTACTTGGAGTTCTTACCAGAACTGGTTATAAAAACAATCATGACTTGTTCTGTCTTACTTGACTGAGCGTGAAGATGTCGCTGGATCCACCCGTGAGGCTGCGGTCGCCAGCCGCAGTGGCGCTGTTGTCTACCCGCAATGTTAGCTTGTCAACCTTCTGCTTCAAGTCCGTGTTAACCGTCTCCAGCTCCGCCAGGGCCCGGCCGAGTGACTCTTGATCGACCGTGTCGTTTGCTGGTACTGTCACCGGGTCTGGACGCAGACCTAATTCGATGGGTCAATATATTGAGAGGTTGATTTGAGAGGCTGATTGATTAATTGATGAATTGTGTGTCAATCGATAGAGGTCTAAGCCTTCGATCCGAGCAAAATATTTGTTAGATACTTTAAACAGATGTTTTTAGTATCGGGCCGGTTGACGAAGATTCTGCTAGGATCGAAAGATTAGGCATTCAATTGATGTTTATTTTAAAATGTCTCCGGGTATGACCACCGACCTAACGAATCAACAGGCAAATGCAATGATTGATTTAATAAGATCTAGTTTGATAGATAGATTGTTTAAGAGATTGATTGATTGATTGATTGATTGATTGATTGATTGATTGATTGATTGATTGATTGATTGATTGATTGATTGATTGATTGATTGATTGATTGATTGATTGATCGATCGAGTGAGTGAGTGAGTGAGTGAGTGAGTGAGTGAGTGAGTGAGTGAGTGAGTGAGTGATTGAGTGAGTGAGTGAGTGAGTGAGTGCGTGAGTGAGTGAGTGAGTGAGTGAGTGAGTGAGTGAGTGAGTGAGTGAGTGAGTGAGTGAGTGAGTGAGTGAGTGAGTGAGTGAGTGAACCCTTGCTTGATGTTGAAACTGTGACCGGGTCGGTCCGCATTTAGACCTAGCAAATTTCAGGAAAAAAATTCGGAAGCTTCAAATTACCTGCGAGTTGAGCCTCACTGTTCCCCAAGAAAGCGTTGAGCGACGAGATGCGTTCCATGGCGTTGCGGGTAGGGTCGAAGGATTCAGGGTTCTCGACCATGAGGGTGGAGAAGTAGCGCTCGAACGTGCCCAGCATCGTCTCTAGCTGGGTGTTCTGATTTAGCAGTTCCTCGTTCGACTCGGATATCGCCGCTATGTCCGCCTCGTGGCGGTTGATTGTTCTGTTGGAATTGGACAATGGATACGATGTTACCATGGTAACGGTGACATCCAGAACGTTTATCTATTTTTACGGTTCTTGTCACTACAATGTTCTTCAATTTTATAACATGTATTTGTGTTCGTTCTTGTTGATATCATTAAATGAATAATGCAAAAGATATGAACTCATTTCAAAGTGGTTAAGTTTGTAGGTTTTTGCAAAATAAAACATTTCGTTGCATGTTATCATGGTTATTATGTGTAGCATTGTTCATAATGAGAAAGGGAGATAAGATACCATGAGCACGAGAAGTGAAAATAGTAAATAATGCGACAAAGACCGCTCTGGTTTAGTCATGCTAATTAGTTATTGATCATTGTGATGAGGATCATGATGATGACGACGACGACGACGACTACGATGATGATGGTGATGGTGGTGGTGGTTATGGTGATGATGGCGGTGATGTTGATGGCAGTATCGATACAACGTGATGATACAAATAACACAAAAGACAATTATTATTTTTGCTGTGGCCAGGTGGTGATGATGATGTTGCTGCTGCTGATGATGGTGATGATGGTGATGACGACGACGACGATGGTGATGATAATGATAATGTATTAGTATAACTCACGAGTATAAAGGTGAACAATTATTTAGGTGTAAAATGCATGGATGGGATACAATGTTGAGAAATTATCTAAATTAACATAATCATTTTGAGTAAGCAAGAAAGATATGTATAAACATGTATAACGAGGGAGAGGGGTATAGAGAGGGGGTGGAAATGGAGGAAGAGAGAGGGTGACAGAATGAGGGTATGAGGGTAGGGAAGAGGGTGTCAAACAGTTATGACAATATGTTTGGCTTACGCGGCTTGATTTCTTGTGAGGGTTTCGAGATTCGTTATCCTGGCCGTCAACATGTTCGTCATCTGCCTCATCGCCGTCATGCTCCGCTCGAGGTTGCCCGTTCTTTGGTTCAGTATTGCGATCTGCTGGTTGGCATCGCCGACATCGAACGCGATCGACGACAGAACGACGACGGCGACGAAAAGGTAGATGCGCACCATATTGAAGATTGTTGATCTGTATACAAATACATATAAATGTTTGAGATGGCTGTATTGATAATTGTTTGTTTCAGTAGCTGACTTTAAGGGCTAACATTGCCATCATGTCCTTGTGAATTCTTGATCTCCGAATCGCCTCTATTCGGGTGAATAGTTAAAGGTCATCAAGCGTGGGGATGCTACACAGCGGGTCGCCATTTTGAACTAGGCTAGTTTGCGCGCACCGCATGACACTGAGCTAACGTGCATTACGCACCGTGCGCAACGCGTACGCAAGATGGCGCCGCGCATCTGATTTGACGAATCTGAACTACCTTTAAATGAAGTTATACAAACCTATATACCATTAAATTAATACTGCAAAATGTAAAATTATGACAGAGGACAATCAACAAATCTCTCTAAACAACACCAGCATTGAGAAAGTGGATAAGTTTGTCTTCCTTGGCAGCATAGTTCCTAGCATAGAAGAAGATGTGAAGAGGAGAATAAGACTGGCAGCCTGGTCATTTGGAAGGCTGAAGAGTACTATCTGGTCCAACCAAGACATATCAAGAACTCTTAAAGTTAGAATATACAGAGCCCTCATCCTCCCTATTGCTACATACAGAGCGGAATCCTGGACTCTGCGTAAATCAGACAGAAAGAAGCTTGAGGTTTTTGAAATGAGGTGTCTCCGGACCATCCTGGGAGTTCACCTAATGGAGAGGGTGAGGAACGAAGAAATAAGACAAAGGCTGAACATCACAAACACTATCTGTGAAGAGATAACCAAGCGACGCTTGAAATGGTTTGGGCATGTTGTCCGCATGCCGCATCACCGTCTACCATACCAGGCATATCGAAATGACTTTGATGCACGTAGACCCCCGGGACGCCCTCCTACGAGATGGAGAGACCAAGCCCAGAGCGACGTGGGACTACCTATACACGAGGCAGAGCTCATAGCCCAGAATAGGCCCGAGTGGAGCAGGATCTCTCGTAGGGGAGCGAAGGGACACACCGTCCTGTGCACCTAAGTCAGTCAGTCATATACCACAAACTTTCACAATTAGTGGCCATGGGAAATAAAGTAAAATTAACTAATTCAGAGGGTTGTTCTTGGAAATCTCCCCGTGGATGAAATAAATGGAATTTCCTTGATGTATTATACGAGATAATAATATAAACGCAAATTTTTAATATAAACAACTAGTTGTTATATTACTCCCCTCCTGTTTATAATACTAGGCTACTAGTGCCCCTTTGCAGGAAGAGATACGATCGATTGTAAGTTCACTTACAATTAATTTTAAGTAAGATCATGGGTTCTGAATGCGCACATCTGATTGGTTGAAATGCGCACACTTTCTGACTTACAATGAATTGTAACTTACAATCGATAGTATTTCTTTCTGCAACGGGACCCAGGTATATGCCAGCATTATCGTGATTATAGGATCGGATATGGGCTGGTGAGATACACATCACTGCCGGATATCCGGGTCTGGTATAGGGATTCCGCTTCGGGTATTTCACTTACACGTTGCAGACGTTGTGTAATAACAATACGTATACGGTACCGTTGTTATAGCATTTAAAGTTATTTGAGGGTTCTTGCAAAAGAATGCATTATTAAGATAGAAAGGTCTTCAAACAACCGTGATCATTGCTTTTCAATACCGCTTTACGGTAACCAGCGGATCATGCATAAATCTTAATTACACTATAAACAACATTATTAATAACAAATATTATAAATATTATAAACAGTCAATTCAATGATAGAATGCAACGTTAGTGATTATCAGTTGACCTATAGCGTACCCGTTCCCTTCGAGATTAGAAAATCCCCATATACTTTGTACATAGCACACCCGGTTCCCGTAAGCAACGGGTTATAATGTGTTTCATAAAAAATAGTATTCAATATATAGGTCTTATAAAGCACATGTAATCATGACATACTACAAAGTCATCTTCATTTTTGTTCATATTCTATGAAAAGTATATATTATATATATAAATATAAATCAAAGTATCAAACAAAGTCAAGTTTATTTAAAATACAAGTTGAAGTAAAAAATATGACGCCCCTACACACTAAGAAAAAACGGGTCAATCTTACACCTATATAGGTGCAAACCGTTGCCACACCAGGGGCACCTATATAAGTGCAAAAGTTCACCTTTTGGTAAAGGTTCGGATTTAATCCTTCACCGTTTGCACCTTGAGGGTGCAATATTGTATATTTAGGAAAAGGTGCAGAGTTGCACCTAAAAAAAGATACGTGTAAGTGTAAATTTAAGTGTAAGTGTAAGTGTAAATATAAGTTAAATGTGCACAGTTGCACCAGTGTGGTGCAACATTGCACCCTTGAGTTAAGTGTAAAGATGCACCAAAAATGGTTAAAAGTTGAACACCCCTTTCCTGCGAGTGCATAGTCCTATCCTCCTAGTCCTAATAACCTATATGATATAACCTATACATACTTTGCCCTAAGCCTAATATATCATTCCTAACCATCGGTCCTTGTTCACGTTTAGCTTATAAGCAGGTTACAACACGATGTATGTTTTTGTAGTGGTTAGTAATTAAACACAGACGTTAAAACAGTATCGCCTTAATTCATTTCCACCAAAATGGTTCACAAGAGTCCACTGATAATTAATTGTTACTAAATTAAATTACAAATGGATTCTGATAATTATTTCACAAAATAACGAGATTATGAACAGATTAAATGTTCGTTTTGCAAAAGCACAAACTAGCACATGAATATTCATGAACCTGTTACAAATTACTGCAAATCGTGCGGTTTTATTTGTATTCAATGTCTAACAACAAAAGAATATAATACGCTGGTTTGACCTGGAGTCATACTATTCAATTGATATAAATGCGATTCAATACGTATACTAATCGTACACAAATCAGCTGTTGCTGTGTCGGAAAAGGCTGAAAAGCTTTTCAAATTGCCATGAGCAACCATTGATGATAGGCTACGCATAAACTGGTCCTTCGATCATCGAATTAATGATGTCGCATTATTTTATTATTACTCCGGTTATACTGTGTATACTCTGCATCATTGTCAAGTCTGCACCTTCCGATTAATGTTTTTCTTTGTGTGAATAACGTGCGATATCTTGGCAAACAAATTACCAATCAGAGGGGCTGTAACGAAACTATTTTAAATTATAAATATTATCATAATACTTTATTTATTTCATGCATAATGAGCTATCATTTTACAAAAGAATCATAGAGTAGTGATGGATATTAAACATTTTGCATTAAAACACTAAATGCATATTTTGTCTCTCTGTGAGTTAATTATTTCTCTCGGACCTTGTAATTGGCTGACTGCCTTGCCGTGGCCGTAGTTGTCATTTATTTTCAGACCAATTTCAATAATTTCAAGTTAATATAATAAGACAATTGACACATTTTCATTATAAAACCATAAACTTATACACTCATTATGGTGCACAATACTTTTGATGTTGGCATAGAGTTTATCAATGGTATATATCTCAGAAAACCACGTGTGCAGTAGGACCGTTGTATAGGAACAAGACCAAGAGTAGTGGGTCTTTGTACTTTAGCAAAAAAATCACCTAAATAGGTGCACAAAATGGTGCAATGTTACTCATTTACCAAGTCTGCACCTTTCACCGTTACTTTGCACCTTGTTTGATTCTCGCTTGCTAGCTTATCAAGCAAATGACCAATCAAAGGGGCTGTAGTGAATCTACGTGTGAAGAAGAACTATTTTCATATTACGTTACTGCCAATTTCTCTGTTTTTCAAATCCCTGCATGCATGATGAGCTATTATTTCACGCAAGAACCAACAGAGCAGTTATGTAAATCAACAATTTTGCATTTAAACACAAAATACATGTGTTTTCTCTCCGTGAGTGAATTGTTTCTCTCGGACCCTGTAATTGGTTGATAGCCTTGCTGTGTCCGTATTTGTCATTAATATGATTGTACAGACCCATCTAATTCTTTTCAAGATTATATTAAAATAAAATTAGTATTAAAAACCATAAGGGTACACATTCATAATAGTGCGTGATATATTTGATGATTGACATAGAGTGTACGAATCTTGTATTAACAGTGGAGTACACAAAACCATGCGTGCACTAGGACCATGGTTTAGGAACAAGACTAAGACAGGTGCGACTTTGCCCCTTAGCAAAATGCACCCTAAAAGGTGCATAAAATGGTGCAACTTTAATCCTATGCCGAGTCTGCACCTTTTTTCGTTACTTTTCACCATTTATCAACCATTTTTTCTTAGTGTGTAACCGAAACATGTTTTGGGTTTTATTGTGTTTATAGGAATAAGACCATCTCGAAGAGTTAATAATTATGTTAATAAATTATCACATGTAGCGACGACTCAGTCGTGAACATAATTATTAACTCTTCGAGATGGTCTTATTCCTTTAAACACAATAAAACCCGAAACATGTTTCGGTTAGAGGCGAAAGGCTGGCATTAACTATCTAATCTATTCGATGCGAATATACACACATAACCATTTAAGGTACTGAGAAGACTGGTATTCATTCAGCGAGGGAAATACATTTTTAAAAATTTTAATCAGATGTTAATCACAATTTATTAGTCCTTTGTTTCATCGTGTTTATACGAACGAGACCCTCTCGAAGAGTTAATGTTTACATAATGATGCATTTATGATCTAGAGACAACTGATTTATAGAGGTCGGGCAACAACAACTATAAATCCGTTTCAATTTCTCTTCGATATACAGACAGGACGTTTGAAAACAGTCGAGAAGATTTTTTTCTATTAAAGGGATCTAGTAACATTGTCTAAATCCTACAAACTTTCAAATGGAAATATGGCGGTTCTCACATACCTTGTTTCATTCGTATTATGCTAGGTTTACACCATGTCCCCGGCGGCCACGGCAGCCCCGTTTTAGGCCACCGTGGACAAAACGGGATGGACGTGAGACAACGCGGGGGGACGGAATGGGCAAACGTGACTGCCGTGTATGCCAGGCCAGATTTTTAAACTGTCAACAAATTTGCCACGGCAACCTAGCTGGCCGTAGTAAAACGGGGTGAACGCAACAAAACGTGACAGGCCGTAACAAAACTTGAAGGCTGTCTGTAGTAGGACGGGAAGACATTCCCCGACATCTCACGGTCCTTTCCCGTCCTACTACGGACAGCCTCCAAGTTCTGTTACGGCCTTTGCGTTCACCCCGTTTTACTTTGACCTGCTAGGCTTCTCATCCGCACCGTGACTGCCGTGGCAAATTTTTGGACAGTTTAAAAATCTGGCCCGGCATCCACGGCAATCGCGGCCTGTCACGTTTGCCCATTCCGTCCCCCCGCGTTGTCTCACGTCCATCCCGTTTTGTCCACGGTGGCCTGAAACGGGGCTGCCGTGGCCGCCCCCTCCCCCCCCCCCCCCCCCCCCCACGGCTCTTCTCCCACGGCCCGTCACGGATACCGTGGTAGACCGTGATAGACCGTGATAAAAACTTGGCAAGACCTAACAAAACTTGAATACAGAGGGAAAATTTGTCAAAATCTCACGGCGCACTACGTTTTGGGCAAACGGGGCTGCCGTGGCCGCCGGGGACATGGTGTAAACCTAGCATTACCAATCGTCCATTAGAAGCATTGAACTATTTTCGTTTTTTTTTTGCGAATGTCCCTTTCATTAAACATATATATATTTACGATTTACGTGTTCGGATATCACAAAGCCAGTGCAATGAGTCAGCGAATATTACTTGTGCATGTTCGTTTATTACTCAGCCATATAACATCCATTTTACGTGAAAGATATACATTTGTATCAACCATTCATTACTTTTTGCACAAGGTCAATAAAGTTACTAGATCCAAGTATATAAAGCCATAGGAACATTTAAAACGATGTACTCGAAATGTTCCAACTATTGGCAATGAAGTACAGTGCTTCAGGTACCCAAGTTAAAACTACATAAAACCAATTAGGATAACGCAATGAAATAATGTAGTTTACATTTCAATCAAGACAATAACAAGGAAAATATAGTACTTATTATCAATATAACTTGTCTCTGTTATAGCCTATCCATCAGATGTTCAGGTGTCGATTCATTGTCGAAGAAAATGACTAATTTTACAAAATAATTGAGTTGAAATTAAATGGCAACGGATATAGTTATGAATCGAAGTACGATTTAATAAAAAAAAAAAAACATTGCATTTACCCTGTCCATGAAGAAACCTAAGCATGTACAGACTATAAACATTGATTCGTTCAAACCATTTGTTATAAAATATATGTTGATAATCTGACCGTCGTTATTTAAACGTGCACATACTCGAAGTTATTGCTCATGGTCATACCCGTGGTTGACAACGACGACTATGATACGGTTAGGATAATACTTGACATCATTATTGGAATCATACTTACTAATATGAATAAATGGTTCTATACAAAATGAGACTAAAACAAGTTAATCAGGTACCGCATGAAATCAAATTAAATTAAATCATTGAAGCGCGTTTATACAGTTCCAATATTAATAATAAAGAGGAAACTTACCTTCAAGTTGATGTCTATTAATCTACTGATTAGCTGCCTAATGTGTGCGTTTACTGCTTATATGATTATCCAGGTTTCACTAATTAGTTCCTTGGTCCAACAGGCCTCGATCAAGTGAACTGTCTTTCTAAACCAATCGAACGTTACGCGTATTCTAACACAGTCTGATATTAACCAAATATTTCGTAAACATGAGAGATCTCTCTCTCTTCTCCCTCGACTTTTATCAGCAGTGGCAGAGGTTTAAAATATATTGTTGTATATTGTTACGGTCCTCGTGATATAAATACCAACTTTTCAGTGTTCAATCTCGAATGTATTCTCTTTGTTTGCAGGAGCTTATACCATTCTCACGCTGCAAGGTTATTTTAAATAACAGTATATTATACGAGCCACATGGCTAGCATGATTCGATAAACTGAGGCATATCCGGCCTCTTTTGTCAGCGGATATAGAGAAAGTTAGTTCAACATATAAGGTGTTTTGCCACTGGTCAATTCGGGAAACAAACATTGTGTCGTCACAATGTCAAGGCAAATGAGGAAGGAATAATCCATTTATAGTACAGGGGTGCTCAAGTACAGAACCTTAATTACTGCTAATCGTTGACAATTGCAGGTGGATTTATTATGTTGACAAAGCAGGGGTTAATAATATATGTATAAAGCGTGCACAACATGTTCACTTCCGGAAGTTAGGTCAAGTAGGTGTATGGATTAGAATCCGGGTTGCGTCATGATGCTTTATTATTATGCCATAATTATTTCCGTGATTTATCCCACTTAGGACTGCCTTAACCCTAAAAAGACTGGGCTATTTTGAACCTTGAAAAAAATGGGGGGGGGGGGGGGGGGGGGGGGCTAAAAGGCCCCCCCCCCCCCCCCTAAGATCTCGGCAACCGAAACTCCGATCGACTCCAAATTTGGCAACGTGATAGATGTCCATAAATTCTACAATATTGCGTAGTTGAAAAAAAAAATGTAATTAGAATATGCTAATTAGAGCTAATTAATTACGCGAAAATTGTATTTTTTGGTAGTTTTCGTAGTTTTCTCGGCAATCGAAACTCCAATCAACTCCAAATTTGGCATGGTGATAGATGTCCATGAGCCATACAATATTGCATAGTTAAATTTTTTGTTCTAATTATAATATGCTAATTAGAGCTAATTAATTATGCGAAAATTGCATTTCTTATGTATTTCTTTGTTTGTTTTACTTATGTTTTTTATTGTTTTTCAATGAAAATAATTATTGACCATTATTCAACCATTTTTAGCCCAAAATTAAATGATTGCAGTGATTAGAATGAAAAATAATGAAGATTTTGTCTTTTCTAGGAAAAAAATCAATTTCCATAGGATTTGTACACAAATCACACAATTTAGCGATTTTCGGCCCGACGCTCACTTACAAAAGGTCACGTGACTTTTGAACGGTATACCCGGTCGTCGCAAATTTGGTCTCAAAAGTTGCGCAAGACTTCAATGAAAAAAACTCATGAAGTCGCGCGACAATATCTGCGCGCGTTGCGGAATTATCGCGAAAATAGAGGAGGGGGGGGGGGGGGCCTAAATCAGCCCCCCCCCCCCCAGTCTTTTTAGGGTTAAACAGGCCGTCGTCTATGCTCGTTATACCACAACAACAATAGTGCAATAGTCGTGTAACACTGATATCATGATTATGACTTATTTTATAGTGAACAATTTATCGCTCCTTTGTTTCATCGTGTTTATACGAACGAGACCCTCTCGAAGAGTTAATGTTCACAGAATGATGCATTAAGATCTAGAGACAACTGATTTATAGAGGTCGGGCACCAACAGCTATATAAATCCGTTTCAATTTCTCCTTGATATACAGACAGGACGTTTGAAAACAGTCGAGAAGATTTTTTCTATTAAAGGGATCTAGTAACATTGTCTAAATCCTACAAACTTTCAAATGAAAATCTGGCGTTTCTCACATACCTTGTTTCATTCGTATTACCAATCGTCCATTAGAAGCATTGAACTATTTTCGGGTGTTTTCGAATGTCCCTTTCATTAAACATATATATATTTACGATTGACATGTTCGGATATCACACAGCCAGTGCAATGAGTAAGCGAATATTACTTGTGCATGTTCGTTCATTACTCAGCCATATAACATCCATTTTACATGAAAGTTTCACACAATACTTAATGCACATACTGGCAGATGACGATATACATTTTATCAACCATTCATCACTTTGTGCACAAGGTCAACAAAGTTACTAGATCCAATTAAGCCATAGGGACATTTAAAACGATGTACTCGAAATGTTCCGAATATTGGCAATGAAGTGTTTCAGGTACACAAGTAAAAACTACATAAAACCAATTAGGATAACACAATGAAATAATGTAGTTTACATTTCAATCAAGACAATAGCGTGGAAAATATAGTACTTATTATCAATATCACTTGTCTCTGTTATAGCCTATCCATCAGATGTTCAGGTGTCGATTCATTGTCGAAGAAAATGACTAATTTTACAAAATAATTGAGTTGAAATTAAATGGTAACGGATATAGTTATGAATCGAAGTACGATTTAATAAAAACATTGCATTTACCCTGTCCATGAAGAAACCTAAGCATGTACAGACTATAAACATTGATTCGTTCAAACCATTTGTTATAAAATATATGTTGATAATCTGACGTTATTAAAAAAAAAAAACGTGCACATACTCGAAGTCATTGCTCATGGTCATACCCGTGGTTGACAACGACGACTATGATACGGTTAGGATAATACTTGACATAATTATTGGAATCATACTTACGAATATGAATCAATGTTTCTATACAAAATGAGACTAAAACAAGTTAATCAGGTACCGCATGAAATCAAATTAAATTAAATCATTAAAGCGCGTTTATACAGTTCCAATATTAATAATAAAGAGGAAACTTACCTTCAAGTTGATGTCTATTTATCTATACTGATTAGCTGCCTAATGTGTGCGTTTACTGCTTATATGATTATCCAGGTTTCACTGATTAGTTCCTTTGTCCAACAGGCCTCGATCAAGTGAACTGTCTTTCTAAACCAATCGAACGTTACGCGTATTCTAACACAGTCTGATATTAACCAAATATTTCGTAAACATGATAGATCTTTCTCTTCTCCCTCGACTTTTATCAGCAGTGGCAGAGGTTTAAAATATACTGTTGTATATTGTTACGGTCTTCGTGATATAAATAAGTGTCAATCTCGAATGTATTCTCTTTGTTTGCAGGAGCTTATACCATTCTCACGCTGCAATGTTATTTTAAATAACAGTATATTATACGAGCCACATGGCTAGCATGATTCGATAAACTGACGCATATCCGGCCTCTTTTGTCAGCGGATAAAGAGAAAGTTAGTTCAACATATAAGGTGTTTTGCCATTGGTCAACATTGTGTCGTCATACAATGTCAAGGCAAATGAGGAAGGAATAATCCATTTATAGTACAGGGGTGTTCAAGTACAGAACCCTCAATTACTCATAATGGTTGACTTTTGCAGGTGGAAGTATTATTTTGACAAAGCTAGGGTTAACATTGCATGCATAAACTAAAGCGTGCACAACTGATCACTTCCGGAAGTTAGGTCAAGTAGGTGTATGGATTAGAATCCGGGTTGCGTCATGATGCTTTAGTATTATGCCATAATTATTTCCGTGATTTAACCCACTTAAGACTGCCTTAAACAGCAAGGCCGTGGTCTATACTCGTCATACAACAACAACAACACTAGTACAATAGTCATGAGATGAGCGGGTTTCAAGGACTTAATTTCTAACAAAAGTACGAAGGTGTATCACGCGCGCCCCGGAAGTGAACTCTTTAATCGAACGTTATTTTGTTATTGCAAATTTGTATAAAGATTTACCGTGATAAATCCATGCTTGTTTTGTTAGTATTATCTGATAATGCTATTAAGCGACTGAAACATGATACGATTGTTTATTATTTGTATCATATCCACTTTCAAGTGGATAGTGTGCCCGTGTTCCATATCTAATATTCTTATTGGCTTGCAACGCACACCATTCTTGTCCACTTTGTACTTATCCAATTTGTATGTTTTACACATCTTAGCCGTGATATCGGATTATCAATGTTGCCTTTATTTGTATTCATTCACAATCCATATCCACATTACAGAGTGTCCCAGAAAAACGAAACCGGATTTCATGGCAGAAATTTTCTGTCATAATGAATCATTTCCTTGATAAGATATACATGTATGAAAAGCTCTGTTTCCCTCCTTTCATTTGATGTACAACTTATGGCACATAATTCACGCATGACTGAATTAAAACAATGGAAAGTGGTGTTGCCAAAATTCCATTTGCACGCAGAAATTGCAAGTTTGGGTGAGTTTTTAGGGTAGTAAACGTACTTATTTAAAAAAAGGACAAACACTGCATAAAAGTTCATATTTTTATCTTTTATATGACACCTCATGCACTTGGTACTTGGTACTTGGTAGTTTAATCCTCCGAAACACTCCATAGGAGTTTTTACTGGAGGTGGGTCCGAGAGAGTGGTTAGCCCCTAAGGACAGAAGGGTCCTTATTAGCAAGCGCATTCTGGAATGTATGAAGTGAGGGCTGGTTTACTGTAGATTGAAGTAGCTTATTCCATTCAGTGGTTGTACGGACGAAAAATGAATTTGCGAACGCCTCAGAGTTTGTGTGTTGCTGTTGGTACTGTAGAGAATGGCCCCTTCGGTTTCTGTCTTTTTTGGGTTGAATGAAGTCCTCATGTTTGATGTCCAGGTTTCCGTTCAGCATCTTTTGAAAGCAGGTTAGGCGATGACATTTCCTTCTGTCTTGAAGCGCAGTCCACTTTAGCTCTTCAAGAATGGCAGTGATGCTTGTATTTTCCCCGTATGTGTTGGACACAAATCTTGCTGCCCTATTCTGCACTCTTTCGATGCCATTTATGTTCTTCTTTGTGTATGGGTCCCATGAAGCAGAAGCATATTCTAGATGAGGTCTCACTAATGTCATGTACAATTTTTCCTTGACATACGGTGTACAGTGGTGGAAATTTCTTCTGATGAAGTTCAACACCCTCGTTGCCTTGAAGGTTGCATGTGCGGTCTGCTTGTTCCATCGGAGATCATGTTGAATGTGGACTCCCAGGTACTTGATGTCCTTCTTCTCCTCAAGGTCAACTCCCATCAATGTATACTTTGTAGGTTCTTCCTGCCTCCTACGGGTAATCTTCACATTCTTGCATTTAGATGGATTGAATCTCATGCCCCAGGTTTGTGCCCAGTCAACCAATTTGTCTAAGTCCTCTTGCAGCTGGTGTTGGTCCTCAGCAGACGTGATGGTGTTGAAGACGAGGCAATCATCAGCAAATAAGCGGACCGTGCTGGAAATGTTCTCATGTATGTCATTTATAAATATGAGAAAGAGATGAGGGCCTAAGACCGTACCCTGAGGGGTGCCACTTAACACAGGTTTCCAGTCGGATGCAGTTCCATTTACCATCACACGCTGAGAGCGATTGGTTAGAAATGATTTTATCCAGTCCCTTGTCTTGTTCCGGATTCCATAATGATCTAGTTTAAGAAGGAGCCTCTTGTGTGGAATGACATCGAAAGCTTTTGAAAAGTCAAGCACTCCTACGTCTGTGGGAATTTTGTTGTCTATATTTTGTAGGAGATCATGAGTAGTGAGAATAAGTTGAGTCTCACATGATCTCTTCTTCCGAAAGGCATGCTGGTTGTCGGCTATGATGTTAAACTTGCTCAAATGCCTCATCATCTGGCTGTCCACAATATGCTCCAGCAGCTTGCAGCACGTACATGTGAGTGATACCGGTCTGTAGTTTGCTGGATCTGTGGTTGCACCTTTCTTGTAGATAGGACTGATGTTGGCTCGCCTCCAATCAAGTGGCAGTTCCCCAGACGTGATGGATTGATGAAATATAAAATATGAAATATGCACAATTTAAGATAAACGATATATGCCAGAGAACAAATACAATGAAAACCTGCCTGATTTCTGCCCAAATGAGTAGATAGTTGAGCTCAGCTCAGCTTGCTCAGCTCGCTCAGCTTTCCTGACTTAGCAGATGACAATGGACTTGATGCATGAGTGAATTTAATGCACAAACATGGGGATCAGGGAAAACATGGGAAACATGCTAGATCAGGAAAGTTACTCATTTGGGCTGAAATCAAGCATGTTTTCATTTTACTCGTTCTCTGGCATAAATCATTTATTTTGTAATCATGAGGTGTCACATAAAATATAAAAAATATGAATTTTTATGCAGTGTTTGTCCTTTTTCAGAATAAGTACGTTTACTTCCCTAAAAACTCACCCAAACTTGCAATTTCTGTGTGCAAATGGAATTTTGGTAACACTAATTTACATTGTTCTAATTCAGTCATGCGTGAATTATGTGCCATAAGTTGTACATCAAATGAAAGAAGAGAAACAGAGCTTTTCATACATCAAATAAATTATTCATTAAGACAGAAAAGTTCTGCCATGAAATCCGGTTTCGTTTTATCTGGGACACTCTGTATAGCATTTATAGCGTAGCAATTATGGCTTTTCTAATACAGTACATGTATATACATCATGAAGTATAGTTTTAGTATTTCTTTCTACTTTTTAATTTGCCCTCGCCTCCTGCTACGTTAACAACGCCATTTTCGAGAACATATAATTCGAGCTTTAGATATGATTCAACGTACTTGCTTATCTCGGGGTTCTTTAATTTCATTGTTGAGCATTTCTTCAGAACGTGTAACTTGCATGAATATAAGTTATATTACTAAATAAAGCTTTGCAATCATGATTATGTTAACAGATCGGCAGTCTTAACGCGAGCAAATCAAAGGATTTAATACTGGATTGTGCCTAATATATACCCGGTAATATTGATCATTTTGATAGAGTTTAGTGATGTCATGTATTCCGTATTCCCATTCACCCCAAAAGGGCAATACGGGCCGGGGAGGGGGCTACATAGCAAGGGGCAAGAGAGCGGGGTGAAAATTAATTGGGCTTGAAATGGAAGGAGGTTTATTTATACGGGACTTTTCATTTTTAATAATACAGTTCAGAGAACAAAATGTTGAAGTGATGTAAATTGATGAAGCGCGCTGCCTATTATTACGTCACAATGAGACGCGCGCACATTTAGACAACGCGGAGGTTGCCGTTAACAACAGCCACGTGTATATACAGTTATCATATTTTAGCATAATATATACCTAAACAAATATCAAAAACATTCACAAACAATAAAACACAGGACGGAACCCACTCCCAATAAGACTACAACACCGGAACCGAACGAGTTAGTGTGCCAAGTTCCAAACTAACTCCGCAATACAGGATAAAATAGAATTAGAAAGGCAACAACACAAGAGCATAATGACACTCCCGAACTGAATACAAATATTAATTTAATGTTTTACAAATTAAGTATTGAATGGTTTTACAAGCGTCATCGCACATCTCAACAGGTATAGGTAAGCTAATTCTGATCAAGCATATCAACAGACTGTCATACTCAGAAGAACGTGTACATTTATTCAAATTGTAAAATATCGTAGGTCAAAACTAAATACATGTATAGTTCAAGTATACATAATAAGCAGAAAAGAAGTCTACAGACAATAAAAACAGCTGGGTTTTCGGTTATGATTTAGACCAAATAAAGGCAAAGAGAAGTAACTTGAAATACCGAAAGAAACTGCACAGACAGAAAAAAAAGGCAACACACACACCAAAAAATACTGATCAATATACCTGGCCGATATCGAAGCAAGGGCGCAATTATGTCGGACAAACGGAAGTCGACCGTACGGAGCACAAAGACCAAGGCGACACCATTGATCTCCTCCGTCCAGCGGCCATCGTTCGTACCAACGGCGCCAGACCGTTCCGTGGTCATCGGGGAAGATGATCCGTCGTCGACATCGTCGTTCGGCCCGTGGGGAGTCCCGAGTGCGCCGAACATGGATGGGGTGAAGCTGAACTCGCTGGGACTGCCCGAAGGGAGGTCGTGTATGGAAGAAGAACTAGGTGGTATCACCGACAGACTCCATCGGGTGAGCGAAAACATATATTTTAAACGTTTAAAATAAACATTTTAATACAATATAATCTCTTAGAGATGATTATCAATCATTGATCATATTAGGCGCTATATAAATCGAGCATATTATTATAATAATTATTATTATTATATACATTAATCATTATTCATTTGAATGTTGATAATATGTCATCAGTAGCATTATTTCTCCCGCGCCTAACAAAAAACAATGTTAATACATTTGGCATTGTCCAAATGTATACGACTAAACAAATAATATGATTATTATAATATATCTATTATGATTCCTTAACTATCTTTGAAATGTAATGAATGAGCTAGGAGACGAAGAAAATTAAAACAACTCAGTGCCTCGCAGGATCATTCCCCACTTTTGTATGTGCATTGATGAATTATATTATTTGATTGTATTTTTGTCATCATCTTTGCTCAGGCGCTCAGTGATATAGCAACACTATACAACGATGACGAAGAAGAGGTACGTATTATATTCCATGGCGTATCCACGAGTTTATAATCAGGCAGTGGTGTGATAAAAAGAAGAGGAGCATCAAATGCATGTAATTATGATATATGCAGTCATTATATAGTAATGCCTTCTATTGGGGTGGTAACGATGTTTATTGTAGTATTATATTAATGAATTAATAAATAAATGAATTTATTATCTGATTAATTGATGTTATTTATATTGGCACATTACTTGTGTTTATTTATTCATTTTGTTTCTAATGTGTTTGTTTTTTTTTACTAGAGGGGGGGGGGGGGGGGGGGGCTTGGAGTGGAATTGCGCCACCTTTGGCCTGTGCTAAATGCGCAATCGATAAGTTTATAGCTTTGTAATTCTTTTGTAATTTTTCTGACCATGTTATCATAAATTTGAATAATTTGTAAAGAAGTTATACATTTTTGTTTGTTATGCCAAACAGCGTTCATTACCGTCAATTTGAGTGTTGCTTATTTTGCAGTTTGTCAACCGAACCTAGAAAGCTAAAAATAATAAACTACGAAAGCATGAGTGTAAATCTATATATTTATGAATTATTTAATTTGTTGTCACATTACGCAGCCTGTACTAAGTAGCATACCGAACGTTATAAACAATGCAGAAAAGGCTATTTTATTGTTGTGCCCGTTTGTCTTCAGTTTCCATGCTTAAATAAAATTACACTAATCTTAGAAAGTCGCAATATAAAGTTTGTTTTCTCATTTTCCCCCGTTCTTAGACCAACAAGTATGATGATGAGGTAAGTGTATTAAATGGATGATTATGTCCCAGCGAATTAATTGTACTTTGTACACAGTTATACATTTCCAGTGCACGGATAATTACAAATTAGAACATAGCAATCGAAAATATCTTTATACCGAAAGGGAAATTCGAACATCCAAAACCTGTTCCATGCTTCTATTCATTATTGGTTAAACGAATACAGCAAGGGATGAGAGAACTACTAGAGTTCTAAGTAAGTTTTGTGGATTCGGACAATGGGAATTATATTGACCATTACATCATGTTCTCAAACCTGAAACTTAAAGAGATAGAGTGAGTTTTGGTATAGAGGGCGCTACACAAAATGATTTGTTGTGAGGTAATGAAAAACTGAATGTCAAATTTGAAAGAGCATACACTTTTAATGGCAGAATAAACTTCATTTGACCAAAATCGGTTCAGAAATGGCTGAAATATCCATAAACATAACCATTTGTAATAATTGAGGGGCGCAACAATTATTCGATAATTTTGAATCATGCAGCCGTTAAAAGTTTTTTTTAAATGCTTCCTCTCTTCAAAAATGTACAAAAGAGGTATAACTATTTCAACAAGCCAATGGAGCCAATGTGTTAGTATGGTTACTATATGACTTTGATAGTATTAATTACATTGGTATTATTATAATTATATTATGTTTCGCGAGTTGTTAACTACTGTAACAGAGTAAATCGATAGCAAGAACTGTTTCGCCAGACGCATTAAGGATATCGAAGAAACTTAATAGTTATGTACAATTTTGTAACATGGTATAGACCCACCTATTGTGACGATGACCATTATTCAGCGTTGGCATTTCTTCCCTTATGTCAGATTGATACGGAGAGGAAACAATATCTAAATCGCCTAGAGACCCTCAACGACAGGTTTAGTGCAATCGAGCGTGACAGAGAACAGGTATTAATTCAGACACGATCATTTGTTTCAATTTTGTCTGGTAACCAAGGACCATTGTAGGGTTAGAATGTCTGATAATAGTTATTTTCTCAGGATTATTTATCTATGGAGTGTGTAATATGACACTCGGGAACACTTTATTTCATTAGCATTATAAAGATAAACAAGTAATTTGATTAGTTTTAACGGTAAATTTAAGAATCTAAGAATCGTTTGAAGAAAAAAAATCGCCCATTTTCGGTCACTTTTCAGTCGTTATTATGTTGTATTTTCTTTTTCATTCGTCTTTTCTTTGGCAGCTTCTACATTCACTGGATGACGTAAGTATAACAACATACACTTCTAATGTTTCCTCTTTCTTATTTGTAAAAGGGCCAGGGGTGTTTAATAAAGATTCAAAGTTGAACGTTACTCTACTAAGTTGGACCTCACTATTATGGAAAGCCGTTAGTTTCTTTGTGAAATTGTTGAAACAGTTCTTGTGTACGTAAAGGCATACAGTTTGACGAAACCGGTTACATTTGTTTTTATCAAAGAGCATTGAAGTTATTGTAATAAAGGTTTTGTCCGTTCTTATTTAATTTCTCCTTTCTTTAGTCTTACAATGGTGATGACTTCGACCAGGTAACTATAACGTTCTTATCGTTAATAATATCGCTAATGATATTCGTTTGTCTCGCAATGTATGGTCAACAAGGAATCTAAAGATCACGACGTTCTTATTATTAATTTTACAAATATTTTAATCTGATAGATTCCCTAAACAAGTGTGTAGCAAATATCCCTGTATAATAAAGATACGGTCTCATTTACAGCCAGGAGAATGTATTACATAATTATAACCAACATTTTTTAATATTGTAGAAAAAGGTCAAATTCGTGTTGACAATTAACGAGAGTCCATTTGACCACGTCCAGTATAATGTGAATATGTCCAGGTTAACGTCCGGATGGCTGTGTAATACACTATTATTTGTAACATTCTTCGCGAAAATGTAAACAAAAAAATATATAAAGGTTGTTGCCAATCAAATATTTGGAAATGGATCTAGAGAAACTTTGTCAAAATCCACAATGTAATAAATACACATTTAATTAAAACTCTAGCGGTTAGTCAGATGTTATCCAATAACAATACAGTGAGTTACTCAATTTAAAATCGATTAAAATGTCAATTCTTATAATGTAGAGTCTAAAACATAATTAAATCGACTTTTGCAATCATGGTACAAGTTATACATCTTGTCTTGCCTTTGAAGTTTGAATCTAGAAACGGCCCCGAGACGCCAACAGTGCTGTCATCACTCAGGTAACACAAGTAAATCCGTTCTGAGAAAGTATAAATATGACTCATAGTGATCACTCCCTCAATTATACACAAAAACAGGATTTGAAAATAAATTAAATGAGATATTTAAAAAAGTCTAGAGGGCGATATTATAAATAAAAACCGTAAAACTAAGAAAAAAAGGTCTACCGTATTAAACAAATTTGCAATTTTCACTCATCTAGCATGTCCTTCGAAAAAATAATGTGTCAACGCCTTCCATCTATTCTCAATTTCAAAAAGATAATGCCTACTAATACCAGATACCTGAATTATACGTGTTTGTTTTTGTTTAACTATCTCTGTTTGTTCTCTTATTCATTCACAATGCCCCTCCCAGACACACGGGCGTCGATCTGTCATTAATACCCATTGATCAGGGGGGATGATCCATTCATCCATCCCCCCTGATGAATGGGTATTACGTAAGTATCGACGCCCATGCCAGACACACTCACACACAACCACACACTCATACATAGACACACACTATACTCGAGGAGGGGAGTCTCATCCCTCATTCTGGAAACTTTCAGTTTTACTTGTAATTATCTCCACCCCCACCCCCCCCCCCCCCCCCCCCCCCCCACCACCACCATCACCTCCATCACCACCACCACAACCACTACTTTTTTTCCCCGTTAACTTTGAATTGCTTAATTTTGTAGGAAGCGTATGGAATCCGAGCAATCTGGTTACCAAAAACTGCGAGATCTCAACTTGCAGATGCTAGAAATGAAGAACGAAGGGAAGCCAGAAATCAAGTAAGACTGATATAGTACCCAGGCAGCCCTGGATGTAAAATACACAAATCTCTTGTCATTCTAATTGTTAATTATTACACAAAAAATATGCGGCGTTGATTGTATTCTTATTACTTATGTAGGAGAAGACATAGCTAGACGGTTGTGTAATCTGTAGGATTTGGCCAAGTTGCACTTATATTTACACCCAATTTCACACCATAATGAATAGGTTCTCAACTCGATCGAATCTATGGGCATCAAATTATAGTTTGCTTGGCCTTCAAACCGAATCAGATAACAGATTTGCATTAAATGATTTCGATAATTGAATTTGATATTATTATTATATTAGTTTAAAAGTTATAGTTTAGTCTTTTTAGTACATGCATAATTTATAAATTTGGTCTTGTTTAATTATATTGTATTATAGGTTTGTTTTTTTATTGTATAATTTGTACAATTTTCTGTAATGTTGCAGTTATAATTTTGTGTAACAACATTTTTAATGTATGGATTTTTGTTATGATTTTTTATTTGCAAATAAACCGAAATTCAATTCAATTCAATTCATAATTTTGTCTATTTTTACAGATCGGAAGTTGACGTGCAGGCGAAAGTTATAAACAAATTCAAGCAAATTTTTCATGGTAAGAATATCAAAATATTTATCACGAGTAAAAACGAATTATTTCATCGTGCAGTGTATGTTTGTTCAATTTATTTTGTTCTAGAAGAATTATTGCCAATGTCATTTCCATCACCATTCATTTCCACATACAATCGCTATTCTAATACCAGTAATAGTGATTTTTGTAAAACTAAAAGCATACATTGTTAGATTCTTGCATTGAAAATATCATGCATTATTGTGTATTTGTAATCGGGTTGAAAGGGTGCACTGGAATTTAAGAAATACGAGTTCGGGATAGGAATTGCACTGTTTAAAGGGGTAGTTTAGTTTTGGTAGAGAGGGCGCTGCACATCACAATTTTTTTGTGAGGTAATGAAAAACTGAGTGTCGAATTTGAGAGAACATGCCATTTTAATGGCAGAATAAACTTTATTTGGTCAAAATCGACCCAGAAACGGCTGAAATATCAATAAATATATCTGATCTTATAATTATTTGGGGCCCAAATAATTAGATGATTTTTAGAAAAAAATAAAAAAAATGCTTGCACTTTTTCCAAAATTTTCAAAAGCGTTTCATAAATAGTTGTTGATGATCTCGCTATTTAATCATTATATCAATAAAACATCACATGCATAATTTTGTATGAAAAATGGTTGAAAACGATGCCTTTTTAAAAAGCGCCCTCTTGTGTTTTAATGGCTCTTTTTGAATGATAACAGGCTTTTTACTTAGTCGTTTGTAATTTTGTATACCTTTCGAGCATGGTGGAGTTATAACTATTAGTTTATAATGTTACTGTGCAGGTTTTGGCTACTAAAGTTCAGCCTTACCAAAACTAAACTACCCCTTTAAGGCCTGGTCACATCTGACCGGATTGCGTAAACGTATATGCCCTACGTATAGAAAATATGCGAAATAAAATCATTCGGTGACGAACTTAATCTCCATTGTTGCTTGAAGAACGGATATAAAACGGATTTAACGTACAAAAACGCACGATTACCAGACATCACCGTATGAGTAACGGACAACACCGTACGCGTAACTTACACGAACCGGTCAAAACGAATATGGAACGCATACGAAACTGACAAAACGTACTTCAAACGTATTTATTAGCCCGGTCATATCTGACCGGATTGCGAAAACGTATGCCAAACGAACAGCAAAATTGTCAATCCGTTCGTCTCCGTTTGTATACGTTTCCTGTCCGTTTCTTGTTCGGTGAATAAGTTCCTTGTACGGCGATGTCTGTTCTATCCGTTTGAAAGTTTTGTGCATGCACAAAACTTGAAACGGACACCACCGAATACAGTCATACGTTGGTCGTACGTTTGTTGTGCGTTGTGCATCCGTTTTGTTCGGAACTCGTACGTTTCTCGTCCTGTACTTGTCAGTTCTTATCCGTTGATGTCCGGTGGACCTGTGTCACGACTGGACAACTAACGGATTCCGAACAAAACGGATGCACAACGTACAACAAACGTACGACCAGCGGACGACTACTTTCAAACGGATAGAACAGACATCGCCGTACAAGGAACGTATACACCGAACAAGAAACGGGCAAGAAACGTATACGAACGGAGACAAACGGAGACGAACGGATTGACAATTTTGCTGTTCGTTTGGCATACGTTTACTCAATCCGGTCAGATGTGACCGAGCCTTTACCAAATTAGAATCGAAAATAAGACTGCAACATGACTGTTAAAGCTTATCGCAAGATCAGTGCAAAGAATGGTACGCGCGAATTTACATAGATTCGAATGCATGGCGCTGCCAAGTAACCTTATGGTGAAAGCGCCGTTTAGATTAAGCGACCGAAAACCTTTAAGTCCTTTTTAAGATCGTTCGGACTCGTACATCGGACGCGGGGTGCCATCTTGTGAACCCTGACTTGCGAACGCCATTCGCACAGTGCAAATTATACACACTGGGGCAGTGATATGACTTGAAGTGGGCACAAACTAGCCCATATTCAATTGTTTGGACCATCCTCTAACATCCCAACGCATGGCAATCCTTAAAAGGTGGTTTGGACCATTAGTCAGACGCGCCCTGCCATCGTTTGAACGCCTTGTGCACTCAAAGGCTCACTCAGTGTTCCATTGATATACTTACACGATAATCTGTAACGTTCATTTCATCTTCGCTCGGCAGCTCGTAAGACCAAGGTACCGGACCGTACGTACGGATCCCACTGGAAAGACGCAGCTACGGAGATCGTGGGCCTGCTGTCCAAGATTCGAAAGGAGGGAAAGACTGGTACGTATGAAGCAAAAATAAAACACACACATTTGTGTTGCTTATTTAAACTTGAGATCATAGGGATAGTGAACTCTTTATTCCATTTTAAATGTCATGCTAAAATAACTTTATTACATCGCGCCAACAATTACTGTTTATAGATACTTTTCCATTTGCACCAACATACCAATGTCTTCTTTGCAAACTTGTATTAATACCCTTGAGGCCTTTATACAGTCATTACATAGTGTAGCAATCATAATGATAAAGAAAATAATGATGTATGAACACCCCCCCCCCCCCCCCCCAGAAACAATAAACGCATGTTTTAATTGATTTTTTTCTAATAGACTTTATGAGAGGGGGTTATGATTTTGATACAGTTTTATTCTGAATGTATACATCTTGCACAAAATGTTTGCAGGGAGTAGTAACACACCATGGCCCCGTCGCAGAAAGAGATGCAATCGATTGTAAGTTACAATTAATTCATGACGTAATTTTATCGCTTGCTGAAAACCGCTTCTGAGGGCCTGACAAGCGGTGCGAGTTTTCCGCTCTCAAGCCTGCATCCAGGAGATTTTTATCAGTGTTGACACTTTCTTATCACTTACCCCTCTCTCTGTGATAGCACTGGGCTTCGGGGGGCAGTAAACACAGCTGGGGTTGTTGACAGTATATAGTGACAAAACTGTCAGAAACTAATAAGAATGTGACCGAGTTGATTACCACAATGGTGGAAATCAAACTAACGAAAGAATCACCTAATGTGTATGTCAGACAATTTGCGCGTTTCAACCAATCATATTTGCGCATTTAGAACATGCCTGATCTGACTTACAATTAATGGTAAGTAACTTACAATCGATTGTATCTCTCTCTGCAACGGGGCCATCTCGGTCATGTCTGTTTTCATGTTATGTTATGCTCATGATTGTTTGTATGTTCCTTTGAACGTTTGATTTACGTTTTTTTGTTTACGTATGTACGTGTTTGTATATTGGAAGAGCTGAATTCCGCGAGGCGCTAGATGCACTTGTTCAAATTTGTACACATGCCTACGTATGGCATGATATTGGAATATGAACATGGAACGTTCTATATTTAGATTTTAATTGTGTAATTTTTCCTGTGCCCCGTTTCATAAAACACTTGCAATTGTTGTAAGTGTCAAATTATTGTAACTACCATGGCAACAGCTGAAATGCTCCATGCTAATTTGCGGTTGACATAATAGTTACATTAATTGGGCACTTACAACAATTGCAAGTGTTTTATGAAATGGGCACTGGACTTGAATTTCTAGAATGATATCAAAGTAGCTTATTTTGTAAACTGATATCGTTCACTTACATTTTTATCAAAATTGGATTTAGCGCCTTTTTAACCTAAGTTCTTCATAACTATGGTGGCATTATAGGGACATTTCGGCAAAATGTTTGCAAAGTTTTCCAAAAATGTCCCCATATGTTACCATACATAACTGAATGATCTCTGCAGACATCGACATGATGACCAAAGCTCTTGAGAACACGGAGCAACTGATATCTAAACAAGTGCAGGCTTTGCAGAGGTAAACAAAACTTATATTATTTCTGCCCTCTTTGTTTGAGGCTTGGATTTATGAGTATCATTTTTTATCCTTTACTAATTTTGATATTGATTTGTCCATAAAATAATTTATTTGTGTATTCTATGCTGTAAACATGTTAAGAGACAAAGGAGAAATATTCACGTCTAGTTATTTTTTTTAGCAGTTATTTGTATATTTTAATCTTTATCTACTTTTCTTCTGTTATTGATATTCTTGTTCTTGTTGTTTTGTTGTTGTTGTTGTTCTTCTTCTTCTTCTTCTTCTTCTTCTTCTTCTTCTTCTTCTTCTTCTTCTTCTTCTTCTTCTTCTTCTTCTTCTTCTTCTTCTTCTTCTTCTTCTTCTTCTTCTTCTTCTTCTTCTTCTTCTTCTTCTTCTTCTTCTTCTTCTTCTTCTTCTTCTTCTTCTTCTTCTTCTTCTTCTTCTTCTTCTTCTTCTTCTTCTTCTTCTTCTTCTTCTTCTTCTTATTCTTCTACTTCTTCCTCAACCTTGTCATTGAAACAAAGCGAATGCGTGTTAATTTGATATAAATAAATACAATTATGACTAACAATAGACAGATAAAAGATAACTATAAACCTGGAATAAGATAAGGATTTCAGTCCAAAAAATCAGAGTTCCGCTCAAATGTTGTCTCTTTAGACAAACAAACAATTCTTAAAAATCCAGGCATGCAATTTGTTAGCACATTTTAACGACAAGTCTCTTATCAAAACCGAATGTAAACCATTTTTACATATTTCATTTTTTTTTCAGATTGGAAGAACGAGTTTACGACAAACAAGAAGTAAGCAAAAGAGTTTTTCTGGGGTAAAATTACCATAAATGTTTGTATTCGTTTTGAATTTGAATTGTTTTATTTATTAATTCGTTTATATTAAATGACCTGTTTTAAAGAAACAACTACCCATAATTGTCCTCGAAGACCAAAATGAAATATCATATTTCATCGTAAATTTCACTAGAATTCTATATAATTATTGTTTTTGATTGGAAATGATTGCTCGTCTTACACATATAAGTATTATATATTTGAAGCATTGAACAACTGACCAGAATATTATATACATGAATTATATTCCAGAAATAAAAACAAAGTGTGCAAGATACATAATTCCATTGATTTTGTGCATTGATGTTATTATTTTATAAATATCGTACTGTAGACAAAAGCTACACAGTATTTAGCATAACAGTATCTGTTTACTTCAATACTTGTGCAATAGGAAATTAACAAATGCCACCAGAACTTCTCAGTTATGGAAAGTGAAAACCTCCTATTGAAGTCAGAAGTCAGCCAGTACAGGAACAAAGTAGTAGAACTCAAAAAGGTTAGTTTTAATCACCTGCATCACCTGTGTTCTTCTTGCGGTCATCAGAGCTCTGTATTTTTAAAGTGAAGCTCATTGTTTTTGTGTATAAATCGGCCCGGGGTATAACACTTCAGCTGCGTCTCTCGGATGGTGACCAGAAAGGGCAATATTAAATATGAAAACGTAAAATATATTAATACATACAAAGACATAGGCCTACAAATGTAATGACGACGTTATTGTACTCGACTGAATGCGTCTGTAGTGTGTCCCCATAGTCGATCAAGACCGTGGAGAGTGAACGGGCAAGGGTTTGCATCAGGGTGTGGGATTGATATAAAGGGAGTTATTACATTCATGATGATAGGTATCAAGCTAAAGGGTACCACCACCCAAAAATAATATCCTTATTAAAGAAAGGTAACATCTTTAGTATTCCATTCCATCAACAAGTTCACAAAAATATGTTTCCAGAAAAAAAAGAAAACAAATTGGAAACACATCACCATTCTAAAGCATGCGTTCATGCGGTCTGAATTACGCAGACTGCTATGTGTGCGGTGAATTGCAACGTGTGCAGAGCGAACGAATCGCCCGGGAATATATTGTTTACAAACGTGCGCGTGAATAGCATTGGCGCACTCGCAAATGGTTGGCCCATATGGAACCAGGATATAGCAGTGGTTCCGTAAGTGGTGGAAATTAATTGCTTTGTTTATGAATTACACAACCCTTTGCAAAATGTTGGGTATCTATTTGATATTAAAAAAACGGTACCAAAGCATATAATAATGTGTTGTTCTTTGCCTGGTGGTCCCCTTTAAGCTAAAAATGGACATCTAAGTCGGTCACTATGAGATAGTGTCATGCCAATCATTTTACCAATGGGCATGGTGAGTAAGAATTGCTTTTATTTTGGAATAATCTAAGACCTAAGACCTTTTTTTCTGATGAAATCATGACACACACGACTTTTGTGTCCAGATTTCATCAGAACATAATGATTAGTTTAGTTCATCTCTTACACAGCTTTGCTGACACCAGCCCTTGACACGTTTAGAAACTGAATTTTCATTCTTTAAATTCTATATAGAAAATCGAATTTGTTACAGTTTTATATAAAATATTCGCCGAGCAAGTTAACACTTGAAATATACGTACAATTTAGAGAAAAACAAAGAACTAGAGGCCACCAATAAGGAATCCGCCGCCAAAACGGCGCAGTTGGAGGACGAAAAAACGGCGCAGCCTCCGCGCCCAAAGTATGGCGACGCTCCTGCTCAACCCATCGTTCAGCCCACGCCGGCAGAATCTAAGGACCTCAGGGGTCAGAGAACATTCGAGAGCGACCAGCGCGTCATTCCAGACGTCACGAATTTCAAACAGCAAAACGATGATCTGATTGACAAGGTCACAACACTCGAGATGAAGGTCATTGAGAAGGTATTGATGTTTAAACTTGAAATGGATGGTTTAATTGTTCTCTAAATGGCGCATCAAAAATAATAATGATTGCAAAGTTAAATAACAGGCGTCACGTTTTAATCACTAAACAGTGATACACTATGGACACACACAGCGATGCATTACATCCTCCATGTAAGCATAATGAGGGAAGCCGATTTAGAACCTAACTATGGAAATGCACTTTTATCAACGTCCAGCAACTTGCCACGTAGACTACACCCTCAGGCACCCATCTAAAAAAGTATGGTAAACAATCTTACCATAATACTAGATGTGCAACACCCATGTGTGCCACCAAGTTCCAGGAGGCACTAAGTTAATCCGCCTGTCTAATAATTTGTGGTGATTTCCCTTTGTTGCCAAGGAAACGAAAAACATGATAATGGAGCATGACGTGAGCGAGATGCTCGAGAACATCCAGGTGGCCTCACCGGAAGCGATTCGACATCTGCGTCGTTCGGTTGACCTCGGCCGGTACCTTCCGGACGGTGTCGACGATGATGACGACGATGATCCCGCCAGAGAAGTTGCAATCAGTTTCGATGACAGGTAGGCAACAAGGAATATTTCATCAAGAGTCTCGGACGGTTTATATTTACAAATGGAACATACTTATTCATTAAAGGTTGTCACTCTAGGTCAAGATATTCGAAAGTTAACGACGCTCGTACCTCTATTCAATAACCTGCCTTTATTGAAAACACCTTTGGTTTGAAATTAATTGATTTTCCATGGAACTTTCCATTAACATTCTTTCAACTTCTTTATCAGAAGTAAGACATTGAATATGACTTGTTTCTCGTGAACAACGTGCAAACTGCGACGCCAAATCGAAGATCTACCCCATGGCTTCATTTGAAACGAAATTATTGTTCCATCGTTTGTTAAGATTCAATTCACTCTGTTACACAATATAAGTCTATACTTGCTATAAAGACCCGGGTTATCCTTAAGTTCGTTTTCATTATTAAAATAAATATGACTTCCATCTTGTAAACAGCATGCAAGATACGACCGGTAGAAGATCCACACCTTCAGGACACCCTACATCGATGACTCCCGGAACGCGGTCGGCCAAGCAGTCGGGCAAGATCCGCACACCTGCACAGATCATCAGCGACATACAGGCCTCCAAGGAATCAACCGGTAAACACGATGATATTTATTCTAAAGAAACATCGACACAATTGGTAAAATTATTATCTAATTTATAAATTGATTTTAATTTCACAAGTTGCAACTCTTTTTATTTCCATGACCAGGGCCCCGTTTCACAAAACGTTTCCAAGTACTGTTGTAAGTGTCCAATTATTGTAACTAGTAGGTCAACAGCCAATCAGCATGGAGCATTGCAGCTGTTGCCATAGTAGTTATACTGAGTAATTTGACACTTACAACAATTGCAAAAGTTTTATGAATCGGGGCCCAGATGACAGACTTGTGATATAAATCCAAACAAAGAATCGTCCATCGCAGAAAGATTCGTTCATTCAATAACTTGATAACATGCAGCTTATAATATTTGATCTCAATCATGTCAATCGCCATGATCACAGTTTAGTTTACTGTCATTTCTTCATATAGCTGTTGGTGATGGTCGTTTACTTTTATCCGATGGAGCACCTCCGACATTTGCCGATTATAACCGAGAGGTCGAGCAGAAGAGTCGGCTTACTTCGGAACTTGAAACCGTCCGGAAAGAGCTGACGCGCGCCAAGCGGGAAATCGTTAGCTTGCAGTTCGGAGGTTTGTACTCTACTATCCTAGGGGGTGTTTCACAAAGATCTTAAGTTGATCTTAGCACTAAGATGGTCTTAAATATTATAGAAAGCCACTAGTGTCTTGAAACAGTTTTGTAAAAGTAATGTTGAAATGCATAACATGTTGATTCAAATCATATATTAAAGAGATTCATGATCTTCACATACAATTCATGAAATTTCTTTGATAATTAGAAAATATATATGATTTGAATCAACATTTTATGCATTTCAACATAACTTTTACAAAATTGTTTCAAAGACACTAATGGCTTTCCATAATATTTAAGACCATCTTAGTGCTAATATCATCTTAGGATCTCTGTGAAACACCCCCTAGTTTATTAGCTTGTCCAGTCATCTACAATGTCCTATTGTTGATAAAGCTATACACATGTGGATTTAAAGATCCGATCACAGAGTATCGAGTTCAATAATGATCGTTGTCCAGTCATTATGTCTCACAGCAAGCCAAATCACATTACTACGTTCATTAGACCCATTTTAACCAACAGCTATGACCACTCTAAATGGCTAACTGATCAGGTGGTAGGTGTGCTCAACGGGTAATTAAGAAGGTTTGGAATACGTGTACATGTACCTAAACAGGGCGCTTACATGGGATACTAAGAATTACCTGCACATAGATCGACATTGCAGCATGGTCAGGATAGTGTAATTGGTACTTGCCAATCAATGCAACACCATGGCCCGTATCCAGGGTCAGAAAGGTCCACTTTTTATTGTACTCGGGTCCACATTGTATTGGTCTCAACCATCTAAACATGTTGACCGCCCCCCCCCCCCCCCCTACACAACTGAACCAGTGGTCTCGGCCTTTGGCGACGGACACTCTCCCCCTCACCAGCCTTAGACGACTCAACCAGTGGTCTCGGCCACGTTTGGTCTTGGTTCTGTGATTTTGCTAATTACGAACCTCCCCCCCCCCCCTCGAAAAGCCTTGGCTACGAGCCTAAACATGGGTACCAATTGACACAACATGCACGCCAGCTTGGCATACAAAACTAAACCGAACACAAAAAGTAACTACCCCCTAAACAACTGCTCACAATTTCATAACCGAAAATTATTTCACCATGTCATCTTACCACAATGTTGTTTTACAATGGTTATGTACAGTTTGTGTAAAAATCAGTTACATGCATCATTTCATGACTGAATGAGCACAGATTGAAGACGAAATTACCCGATTCAAAAGTCGCAAGACCTTGCGCATGGCTGAACATGATTGTGAAACAGCAAATGTGACTGTATGCATTGATTATGGTTGATTAAAGAATGCTGTTTGATATTACATTCATTTTGATTTTAATGGCACATGTAGTTAAATGCGTTAATTGCTATTGTAAAACAGTGTAATTTTAAATTTCTCAATACTCAATGAACTGCAATATTATTATTACTTTTGCGAATTTTGAAATATGACAATTTTCTCTTTAATGTGTGCTTACTCAACCACGGATTAATGGTTGCCTCTAATTTTTACACATTGTTTTTCTAACTATCATAGAGATATTTTGGCGAAACGAAATCTTGGTTTTGAAATTATGAGCAGTTGTTTAGGGGGTAGTTAATTTTTGTGTTCGGTTTAGTAAACATATTTTGCACTGTACTTTGTCCATGTAATCACTGTCATTATAGCCATGACTGTCATGCATGATAAGATGATCGCCGATCACATTTCTTTAATAATGCAGGCGCCCGTGGCTACGCGGTCGCAGGTCATAGGTCACTGGCTGACAAGAACGGGGAAGAGACACACGCAGACGAACAGACAGACAGCAGACAGACAGATACACACGTAAGTTTTGTTTGTACCAATCATGTTTGTTTAGATGCATGACACTTCATTCTGGCCCATACCAAACTCCCCCACCCAGTCCCTCTCCTACCCCCGGGGGCACTCGAATTATTTTTTGACGGGGGTGTGCCTTAACGGAACTCTGAAATGGGGGTCTTAAGAGCTGACTACAGCACAAAATATAGGGTCTTTGGAGCTACAAAAACCCTGAAACGGGAGGTAAGGGGTCTAAGGAACAGACTAAAATTACAAAATACATGGACTTGGAGCTACCAAAGACCTACAGAAACCTTCAAACCATGGTGGTCTGGAGCTGACTAGAAGAAGAATAATGGACTTGGCGCTACTCAACTACCTAGCCTAGTCATTCCGGATCCGAGCGGCAATGTTTGAAAATCGGGTATCTTGAGAGCGGCAATCGGGTGTGAAAACGGGGGTCTTGTAAGCGGCACATACCCGTCTTACATTAAACATGAGTGCCCCCCCCCCCCCCCCGGGCCCCTACCCCCAACCCAGATAATTTGACCCACGGTCCGGTTTAACAAATCAGCATGCCGTGCGTACGTGCGCTTGCGTAGCTTTTGTATGAAGGGTATGCGACGATATTTATCGAGCACGTACGTTGATGGTCTATTAAATATCAAGTATCTCAATGAGTAGGCGGTTTATATTAGTATAAAATATTGTTTCACACGGGCTGTGTGAAAATCGTCCATTTTGTGTGGGGCGTTTCCCATGCTTCAAGTTAGAGCACTAAAACATAAGTAAATTAGAGTAACTTTTGAACAAAGTCAAGAGCAAAACAATTGATTTTAACTTATGTGTTGTCTTCGTTTGTACGCAAAGCCAAGTGACGCTGCTAGAGCCCGGGCAGGTCGTCGACGCAGCTCCATCCAGCTACCGAACGTCGCCAAAATCCTCGCCAAGGTGTCCACGTCCTCTACCAACCAATCCGGTGATGAAAAGACGCTGTACGGGCAACTGAAATCGCAGGGCTTGCACAAGGCTTCGCCACGCCGGAACGTCCGCGTGATCAGACAGACCGTTTCTGTAGGCGCTGGACCTGGGCCGAACGGTGGACGAGTCCAAATTCTAGAAGGGGTTCCGGAGGAGGCGGAGGGAGAGGAAGGAGGGGCGGATAAAGAGAGAGAGGGCACGCTTGATGATGAAGGGAATCTGGTCTCTTTTGAAGAGTATGTCCTTGTTGATCAGGTTGGTGATTTTAATGTAAACATACCTAATACTTAAAATGTCATTATGGGACATTTCCTTCTGCCTAGCATATGTGTCCCATCTTTACCCTATAGCCCATTACGAGTGCTCTCCATAAAACAAATGAATATGTTTGCTTATATATTTTACTGAACCTCCAGAGGAAAAGTTTTCTGGTTGACAATGCATTTAAAAGTCCATAAGATGGATTGACTAGAACACGACCACCTTAACTATTTTAGATTAAAGTAATACCTGTAAAGTGTCAGATATTGCACAAAATGACATTTGAGACTTCAATCCTATATCAATATCATTGTAAAATACAATTGAAAGATTTGTGAAAGTTTGAAAGAAAACGAACACTGTTTACCTAGAATATTGAGTTCATATTTTATCACCGAATACTGATGGCCTGCCGTATATTTGTTGCAGTAATAATCATCCGTTTGATCTTGACGATATCCGCACCCGTGTATACAGACGGTACGGAATTCATGGAATTTGCGCGCGCTCGGCTCAACGTGTCGGGTCGGGAAGTATTCCCACGCGCGCTGGCCGGACGTGTTCAGCTTCGGCAATTGTACTTTTTATCAAAAGCGTTAGCAACGCTTTTGAAATAATGACTTTCAATGATAAATATCTTCATACTAAAGGGACAATTGAAAAAATCTAAACCTATTTTATTCTTCTCTTACCATAAGCTAAACAACACGGCAGAAGAGAAACGAGGAAGCTCCAAATATTTTTCGTGGAGTTAGACACTTTACAGGCATTACTTTAACTTCAACAGCATTTTAAGTGGTCCCAAATCGAGAAATCAGTACTACACGAGTTAAAATAGGTAAATATATATTTCTTTCATCTGTCCTTCTTTCTTTCTGCAGGGGATGCAGACGGACCCGATGCTCGACCCCCTCGGTGCATGGTCAAACGTTAACGCGGTAAGAATTCTATCATTCATGAGACCTTCAACTTGCCACTTGCAATAGGGAGGGGGTATTGTTCTTATTATCTAACGTAGGTTTTGTAATGCTGTTATTTGAAGTATTATCATTTGAATGTATACTGATTTATTTTCCCAAACGTTTAACTTTATGTCTAGAATCAGGTGTCCATGATAAACTAAATAAAACACTTATATTCAAGCTTTAGTTTGCATTAAGTTATACATGTATGACACATTACTAATTTAAATAGTTACATTTCATTCGTGAATATATTTTTGCATTCGAAATTGACACTGTTCAAGTTGAAAAGAATCCGCTAGTATATATACGAAACCATAAAAGAATCGATCGAAATGTATTTATTAGAAATGGTCACCGAATTATGCATGTTCAATTGTTAACTTTTAGTTGAATGCCAAACAAGGGAAACGACTGGTATCCCCACGCCGCACTACAATCTCCGGGCCCCTGCCCCCACCCCCCGAGGAGTTGACCCAGTTCGACCCCACCCCCATCAAGGGCCCCTTCCATGAGATGACGCATGATTCGACGCATGCGCAGAAGAGAGATCGTAGCAGACCGGGCTCGGCGACGGACAGTCTGTTCTTTGTCGAACGGGAGGTGCAGATATTTTGTTTTTATTCAGACATGTCCTGCCATATGAACTTCTAGTTAACCAAATAGATTTACCGAAATGTTAATTTTGGTTGAACTGGAATTACAGATATTCATCATCTGTGGCATACTATAACGAATGGCTTGTTAGCAAAATTTACCGAAAAGTATTTTTTTTGTTGAATTGTAATTACAGATATTCATCATCTGTTGAATACTATAAATAATGTCTGGTTTACACAGTCGGACGATGATAGGTTATTGCCAGCTGATGAATATTCGACACGTTGCATCTATATCCACCGTTAATTTGTCCTATAACATTTTACAGAATTGCAAGAAAAAATTGTCCACACAAAGAGTCGATTTTAAGATTTGACCTGCAATATAATAACACTTTAAATAGAGGCTGTTTGAATTATAATCATTTGTTTGTAGCACGTTAGAAACAGATTGTATAAATAATCACTATTTTGGTTGTCATTTGATCTCTAGCGAATCCAAATCGAAATCATTAAGTGACAAAATTTCTCGTCCCCAGCTTTCAAGAATAATCAGCGGTATTCAGGGTTTCACTGCGTACGTTTGTCAGCTGCTCGCTCGGGATGTTTCGGATATATCGGAATCTAACGATGAAATCCGAAGGAAGCTATCGTTGGGGTCGCTCAAGCGAATCGAACGGGTAAGAAATTCAAATAAAACGCGAAGACAACGACATTTAATATTTTGGAGGGCACTTCGTTTCCGCGGTCTCAGTTTCAGCAAGCAAGCATTGAGCTTTACTGTGTGTAAAAGAGTGTGTGTTTGTGTGTGTGTGTGTGTGTGTGTGTGTGTGTGTGTGTGTGTGTGTGTGTGTGTGTGTGTGTGTGTGTGTGTGTGTGTGTGTGTGTGTGTGTGTGTGTACGTATTATTAACGTGTTTGTGATGGTGTTAAACTCTGTGTTGTGCTCACTATTGTTTACTAGTCATCAGCTACCTTGAAATCTAAGGGAGATATGAAGCTACCACAGTAAGAAAATGATTAAGAATTTATATTTAAAAACAATAGTTTCCGGTCATTCTACTAAAAGGTTAAAAAGTAATTACATTTAAGCAGATTATTCAATTAGGCCGTATTAAAACAATATCGACATACTGTCTTTTTGAGACAATATTTTATTATACATTTACCATGCTCAACGCATACACACTGCAATCAATTCAGCCCACAATAATACAGCAAACGATGCATAGTCATACTAAATTAGTACTGTTTTCCTCACATACAAATGTTGTTAGCCATTCTCCTTGTTCTTGTACATTATGAAAAGAGTAACAATAACAACACCAAAACTAATATTGTTATATGCACTAGGTAATGTAAAGATGTAAAACACCTATCACCTTCTATCTTTCTAACGATGGCGGCTAGATGGCTGGCGCTAATGAGGCCGTAGCCGAACCGGACGATGCGAACACCACGCGGTCAACGACGACGTCCATCAGACGAGGTCGATTCGAGATGACCCGGAAGGACAACAAGATGTCCGGTTTCATGACCAGACACGCCTTTGCCAGCTTTACGGGCGGCAGAAGGTAATAAGTGTAGTAACTTTGGTAGAGCTAGCGCGCGGTATAAGACTTCACTCCATTATGTGGGAGAGGATAAGTGTATTTTATTATGGTATACTGTGAATGTGTACAGAGTATTCGTGGTCAAACATACGGCACACTTATATCTACGACGTATTTCTGGACATTGTGAGAAGTATCGACACAGCAGATGGTGGTCTGGTGACATGGAATGTAAATATTACAATTAAGTAAGTATACATTTTTATGCATTTTTATGATAAAAATGTATTGTATCGATAAATACTTCTACTGAGTAATTACACAATTACATAATTACAAAATGTATTTGGATAATGTGCACAAATACTTATAGAGATGAAAGAAATATGCCGGCAATATGTATTTTATCCCCGTTGTATAATTTTATTCAGCAATCAATATTGTTCTTTTCCATCCTCATTTAAAAATACAAGGACTCTGCTTCCAAATGTGACAACTTCCACGGACGGGAAACAGACGTTTGCGGGATCTAACATGGGTAAGCTCCCATTCGTACACATTATTATGCTCCCCAGGGAGTTGAGATCATGATGTGCAAGGTAACCATGGTAACTGTGTGATTCTGAACCTGAACACCAATGATAATAATATTATTTCAGCGCTTGTAAACCCTGCATAAGCGTTATATATGCAATCTAATATCATTAATAGTATTTGAGTTGACTCGGAATCGTTTGTAACCTCTAAACTAAATTACCACAATTTCGCTGTTGTTATTTCGATTTTATGTATTAATTTACTAATTCAAAATTATGTTTTCCATCTATTGTCTGTTACGTTTACATTATTGCTAGTCAAGATTCATACACCGTGATCTCATTTAATAGAATTTCTTCTGTTATCTTTTTAGAAATAATGTATTATAAAATTGTAATGTCAACATAGTCAAAATAGTCAACATATTCACAATAAAATTATATCATAGTAAACGAATACAAAATCTAGACAATCAAACTTGTGTAACTTTGTATCTATTTCGACTCACTGGATGAGTGAAAATAAACATCAATGTATTAAAATGTAAACAAAACATACTTAATCATTCTCAGCATTGCCTTTCCAACTTGCCAACGAGTACCTGATGCGCGCAGACGCAGACGCCCAGCGCCGATTGGTTGCCGAGCTGTCGGATGACAAGAATGTGATGACGTCACGGGAACGCTGGAGTCTGGAGGTGGAACTCATTGGGAAGTACGCCATCGACGTCCTGAAAGGGACAATCGACTTCTTCAGACAAACGGTGGACCAGCAGGTTTGTTTGGTTTGCTTTTTTTACTTCTTTATTTGTGCGTTTTCCAAAACAGTACATAATCATAATTATACATAACATTTACAATAAATAAACAAGTTTTAAGTTTATACAAATTATATTTAATAATAATTGTCCATCTAACGTAATAGAGAAAGCATATACACTCAGGAGGCCGCCATCATGAGCAGTGTATGCTTGAGATCGATGGCGTCCTCATGGAGACAATTAGCGACACAAATAACGTTCTTTTAAGGTATCCTAAAGCATTACTTTGATCAGATGGGTGCAGTGCAATTGCATTTGCAAGTGGGCAGAGGTGCATCAGAAATGTTTGATGAAGTACTGATCAAGTCTTTAATATTTTATTTAAGAGGCTAGCTGTTGTGAAACAAGAAGAGGAACATCCCCGTTATAGCTTTGTTTAACCTAAAACTTATTAGTTCGATCACGATATCAGAGTAAACATAACAGAGTTACGAATCAAGCACTTACTTTGTTGGATTCGGTGCCTTTCCATGCAGATAAGAGATCGTCGGATTTTGAGCGAAGGACTGAAGATGAAGGAAGAAATTGAATACGCACTCGGATGTGGCAAGGTAAGTTCAGTCGATTTGTACCATGCATCCTGTTTTCCTATACAGGGTGGCCCAGAAATAACGAAACGGGGCACTTCCCAAAGTAAAGTAACAAAATGAACATGTCCATCGGATAGGGTGTCCTTTCCAATGAACAACGATACCAAGAAAAGTAATTTTGGACGTGTAGTTTTTGTTTTAGGGCGCTTTGAGTGAGACCATGTCAGGTTCCTATTTTTGTAAAAATAAAAACAAATTTAGGTAATTCCACGGTAATCATAATGGCCCGAATTCTCATCAGTGGCTCAACTTGAGCCTGGTATAAAATGACAAAGACTAAAACCAGTTTACCCACTTTGCACCACAGCAGACCTATTGTCTCGTTGCTATGGTCCCCGGAGATATTCTAATGGTTTTCTTTCATTATCCAGTCAATCCCTTGAGTTCTGATTATAAGCATCAGGACAATGGGCCCTTTGAAATTCAGTCATAGTACGTATAACAGGTCACCAGCCATACAGTGTCCAGGATGATCCAGGACGCTATTTGGCTGATGACAGAGTATAATATGACTGCATCAAAGAGCATATGTGACCTTACACCACAAAACGACCAATAAGTCGGGAAATCTGATTTTGCTGCTTTTCATTAAACATTAAAATAGAAGTCATTACCTTTAAAATGGTATATCATTCGTCATATTTGGACTAAGCAAACCCTCTCAAAATGAACACCAAAGATTTGGAATATGGCTGAAGCATTTTAAAAATAGGGTAACAACGGGCCATTTAAAAGATCAGTTTCCATTAAAGCGCTGCAATAAGATCAAATTTATTGGATGTAAAAATAATATTTAAACATGATTTCCGATGCTCAAAATGTTACAGAAGCTAGATTAAGATATGCTTATTCAGGAAATACCAAAATCCTAAATCTCAGATTTTGAACAAAATTTGACTATTTTAGCTAATAAAAGAGAAACTACCACAGCGACATAACGGTCGTTTTGTGGTGTAAGGTCACATATTGTCCTGATGCTTATAATCAGAACTGGATAATGAAAGGAAACCATAAGAATATCTCCGGGGACCATAGCACCTACACAATAGGTATGCTGGTGCAAAGTGTTACCGGTAGTCTTTGTCTTTTTAGGCCGGGCGAAAGTTGAGCTACTGATGAAAATTCGAGCCAACTTTATCATGTTTATCGAACTGTAGGCTGATTTTAATTCAAAGAATTAAGTAATTGTGCCTTAATTATACACTAAGAGTGCCATAGTTGACTGTAGTCATAATAATTATAAAACTTTAGCTTCTCCGTTTTAAATTTTTAGCATTGCGTTTCTCTTTACCATGTTCTGATTCACATGTTATCACATCTGGCTGTTCTTTTATCGTGTTTATTCCGACTATGATTCATTCGTACAATGTATACATGTTCTCACGTTTGACTTTTCTTCTTCTTTTTTTTTAGATGAATGGCGAGATCCCGCTCAAACTTAAACGATCCGTCTCTCACAGCAGCTTCCTCGAGGTAAAGCTACCTAAAACTTATCAAACAACTTCTTATAAAAGCTAGTATTCAGTGTAGATGTTTGTTATTGTAGGGATCAAGCTATCCATCACGTAAACATTTCAAAAGATCTCGACCACCTGAATTGCAACTGATTTCGCTATTATATATTGACACAAAACTGTTATTTTTCGATTGACTAGTTGAATGCATTAACTAATATCTTGGCATGTGTTGACATGACGGTATGTATCGTATTGGTCCTATACACTTTGACATAATTTAGATAATTAAGAGATTTCCTAAGAAAACAAACATTATTATGTTGATTTGTATCTTTATCCTTTAGATTATAAATGTTCATTAATATATTTAACTAATCTTCAACGACTAATGGAAACTATTTATTTCATGTCTCATCAAAATAATGTCGACAGACGGAATACGGGTTCCTGACAACTGGAAGAGGACTGTTACAACCAGCCCCTGGCTTCCCGACCCAGTCCAAATCACTCAGCAGCATCGAGGTAAGCTTAAAGGGTTAGTACAGTTGGGTATAGAGGGCGCTTAAGGATTTAATTATGTTGTGAGGTAATGGACAAATGAGTGTTATACTTGGAAGAACACGTGCTTTTAAATATAAAACAATCTTTATTTGATCAAAATCGGTTGAGAAACGGCTGACATCGATAAATATATCCCATTGGAATAAATGTGGGACCCACATTTTACTCGATGAACTAAGGAATCAATCTGTAAAATGCCTACACTTATTCAATAATGTCCCTACGGGGCTCGTTAATAGTTGTTGATGATCTCTCTATTGCATTATTATTGTACCCTGTTGAATCGGAGCGTTTTAACATTGTGGCCACTTATTACACTGTGATCACACACAGAGCAAAGTGTGGTATATCCTGTGTTTACAATGTGAAATAGCATTCACACACTATTTTACACACAGTCAAATTTTTTTCACAGTGTGTAACAGTATGATTGGTGTCGACACCGTTAAAACGCCCTAATTTAGTAAAGTCTACACAGTATAGGTTTACAATATGTTCACCCTGTGTTCTTTTCCGTTTGGATATTCAGCATGTTCGGTACGAAGTAAAATATTTCTTATGATTTGATACGTAAAGAGTTCACACCGGTACCTGCCATCACTCATGATACCGAAGCGGGGACTCAAGCCGGCGAACAGGGACGAACTCATCATTCCCAAGACAGTGTTACCCCGACGGGGACTGGTCCGGCTAGAAGCCATCAGGACGATTGGTGAAAACATCGCCGCTAGTACGGGGGGAAATAAGGCTGCAGGTGAGGCTAACAAATATTGAACAACTAGTGGCCAAGCTCCACTCCGCGACGCCGTGCGTGCCCGCATAGGATCCTGTAAAGTACAGTCATCACTTCGATGAGCGTAATATCGCACACATAAACGTCGCTCATAGTGCGTACAAACAAATTTGACTCATTGTCCCAGTATCGGGATTTAAAGTGCAATATGGATTAAGACGACAAAGAGATTGGAGATACTGTATAACTTATATAACTATATACTGAGTCATTACTTTGTTAAAGGGATAGTTGAGTTCTGGTAATGAGAGTACAGTTTTGGTGAAACTGAATTTTAGTAACCAAAACCTGCATCATTACATTACAAACTAATAGTTATAACTAGAAAGGAACACAACATTACAAATGACGTAGTAAAGATCATGTTATCATTCAAAAAGAGCCGTTAAAACGTAGGAGGGCGCTCTCTAAACACTCATCGGTTTCAACCATTTTGAATAAAATATTGTGCATGTGATGCTTTGTTGAAATAGTGATTAGATAGAGAAATAACCAACAACTATTTAAATACCTATTTTTTTACTTTTTGAAAAGAGGAAGCATTTTTTTGAATTTTTAACGGCTGGTTCAAAATTCTCTAATAAACCTGGGGCCCCAGGTTTATTACAAATTGTTATATTTATGGATATTTCAGCCGTCTCTGAACCGATTTTGATCAAACAAAGATGATTTTATTAATTATATATTATGCTCTTTCAAATTTTACACTCAGTTTGTCATTACCTCACACACAAAAAAGTAGTCTAGCGCCCTCTCTACCAAAACTCAACTATCCCTTTAATGAAATTTTAATTATGACACATAAGTGTCCCATATATCCCCGTTTTGTTGACTGATATGACAACCCGTACACGAACCTTTGTCATGTTTATTGGCTAGCTATACCACAATTTAAGCGCAATGCCGAAAGAAAGAAGAAAAAAAAGGAAGCTCGACCAAACATGCCGTGTAGAAAATGCGCCCATGATATAATTTATATATGATGGACTGTGATCAATATCAGTGCAGTTATTTTTATTAAACATTTGTTTCTATTGCCATTATTAGGGCACAAGAAGCAACATCGACCAGCGCCCCAATCACACCGCAAGCTGGTCACCAAACAGACAATTGTCACGCTGCGACCACGGAAGACCGGGAACGCGAGGGGAGAAGGGATCAACGACGCACTAACACTCAATCACATCCTGCTGCAACTGGACGTAAGCTCATTTGGACAAATCTGTTTTATTCTTTGCCTTCGTATTTCGATATGCTTTCTTTATTGGCTTTTTACGTATTACATTCTTCGATCGTTAAGCATGAAAATGGTATTTCGTCCTAGTTTCCTCCTATATTTGTCGCGACCATTGTGTTGCCTTCTTCTTCTTTTTCTTATTCTTCTTCTTCATCTTCTTCTTCATTTTTATCTTAAAGTAGATATTGCCTTGTTATTCATGATATTAAACGACTAAATGAGTAAATGTATTCGTAACAAATGGGGGCCAGTCCAAGGAAAGAATGCTTGATAACTAGGGTTGCGTGTGTATCACAATTTAGGAAATGGATGTATTAAAACATCATTAAGAGGCGTCGACTTTCGTCGCCCAATTTTTTCTTATTTTCTAGATCGCCCAATATTCTTCCGAACGTTTCCGTAGGAACTTGTAAATCTTTTACAATACTACACTGGGCCCAAAAAGAAACTTATAATTTTTCACAGGGTCATATCTTTAAAATCTGTTCATCAAAATTGACCAAAATGACACACGGGATTACTTAGATACCCTACTCCAATGACATGTCAATATCCAAACGGTTACCATACTGACAGAACTTAAAAATACACTGGCATGGAACCGTTTACTGTATCACATGTCACATCCTAGACATTTCGGCAACAGAGTTTAAGGCAGGTGAGGAAGTCAAAACAAATTGAAATGAAGGTAATGTCAATTACCCAAACACAGACATCAACAGTGGGTGTGTCCACCATGTGCTTGGAAACATTCAGTTCATCTGCTACACATGTTGTCGACCAGATTTCTGATACAGGCTTGAGGGAGATTGTTCCTCTCTTCCTGTATAGCTGCTCTAAGTGTGCATTAACAGGCGAATTGTCCCTGTACTGTGACATGTGGTCCCGGAGGTTGTTCCATGTCAGTGCTTATTGCTGTTGTTTTAGTTTGGTAACTGCTTGGTTACTGACATGTGTTTAGAGTAGAGTATTTAAGTAATCCGTTGTGTCATTTTGGTTAATTTTCATGGACAGGATTTTAAAATATGATTCTGTGAAAAATTATAAGGTTCGATCTCACGGCGAATTCCCCTGAGAAATGCATAGTCCCTATTTCCACGCATGCGTGCATGGTTGACGATTACAGCCAGGTATTGTTCGCTCTTGCTTGTCTTGACATCATAATCCGCTTTGCGAGTTTTGTTTATAAACCCAGTGCCCACTTTGCGATCTCGCCTAGAGATCTAGAGCGATCTTGCCCGAATAGGAGTGATCCCTTGAGATGTGGTTAAGTCGCAAAGTGGGCACCAATGACCGCACCATATCGCTGTTACTCGCGTCCGCAAGGGTGGTGTCGGTTGCGGTCGCCAGGTTTTCGACCAGTTCAAAAATGTCGTTCTCGATCGCATGTCGGGCGGGATCGCACAAATGGCAAGCCGTTTGAACAATTATTCATATTTCCTGATAACAAGAATTCAATCCTTGATATCAAGAATTCTGTTTTTATATATCAATAATTCGATTTCTTGATATCAAGAATTCGATTTCTTGATATCAAGAATTCGATTTCTTGATATCAAGAATTGAATTCTTGAAATCAAGAATTACCATTGGTTAACAACAGAAAATGATTTCTTTATATCAAGAATTCGACGTTCAGTTATGCAAAACTGCTTTACAAAAGCGCCCTGCGAGAATCAAGAATTCTTGTTTTGATATCAAGAAATGAATTCTTGATATCAAGAAATGAATTCTTGATATCAAGAAATTATTTTTTTGTTGTTAAGCAATGGTGATTCTTGATATCAAGAAAAGGAAATAAATGTTATAACGGCTAGCCATGACTGGCCATGCTCACACATTCAACAAATTCTAACAAATTCAAATCAAACAAGCGTGAATTCCTGGCTATTGTATTCCTCGACAATGCGTGGAAATGGGGCCAAGGCATGACCCCGAAGAAGTCACACTGAAAATATTGCGTGCACAATGGATCCCCTGAGATCTGTGTTAAGTCGCAAAGTGGGCACCAATGGCCGCACCAGACTGCCAGATCGCCGCGAATGCGATCGAGACCGACCTGGTCGCCAGATTTTTGAACATGTCAAAACCCCGGCGACCGCAACCGACACCACCCTTGCGGACGCGAGTTACAGCGATCTGGTGCGGCCACTGGTGCCCACTTTGCGACTTAACCACATATCTCAGGGGATCGCTCCTATTCGGGAAAGATCGCTATAGATCGCTAAGCCCAGATCGCATAGTGGGCATTGGGGTTAACTTTGCAGAGGGATTTGCATCGAGGGGGAGTAGGGCTAGTCAAAAGGTTTAAACAGTTACTAATAATGTCGGTATTTTAAGCCTATATTATAGACTAAAGGTGTGCCACTGATGAGAATTCGTGCTTAAGACTACATGATATCAATATTATACTGCTTCAATAGTATTGCACTGTATATATACAAAAACAATCTTGGTATACGTCTTTATTCTTACCAGACTCCGAACCCGAACAAAGGTGGAGCCAAGCCGTCAGCCGGTGTAAAACAGCACAACGTCCCCACGATGAAACTCGACCCGAAGGAAGTAAATGATGCCATTGGATCCAGTGAACAGACGTCCGCTGTGACGAGGACCATCAAACTCGCTAAATCGCAGCTGAACTCGGAAAGACAAGTTCGCGCGAAAATCCTTTCAGTATTTTCCAGTTGATAATAATTTCGATACATGTTTTGTTACGCAAAATAGTACCGGGATTTTCCATCTGACATAAGCAATATTCCCTTTTTTTCCCGAAAAACAGTTACCAGATTATCGATCTTTCTTTATTGTTTCATTGTAATTTTTTTCATATCAAGCATGTAAATATGTACGTTGTAAATATGTATGATCTCTGTAAATAAATACATTTCCTAAAATCAATGTTCGTCGTCACCAATGTTTCCTCATTCATAAAGTACTGCACATGATTATGTCATTATCATAATTATGAAATGAAGTTGAAAAGGGATTAAAGGTGCACCTGTAAAGTGTCAGATATTGCCCAAAATGACATTTGAGACTTCAATCCTATACCAAAATCATTGTTAGATATGTCCGAATGATGTGTGAAAGTTTCATTGAAAAAAGAAGTGTTTTCCGGGTTCAAAAAGCGAAAATTTGCGTCAGCTTTTACAACGAATTACTGTATGACGTGAATGAGGTTTATAACCATTAATCAATGCTTTTGAGCTGAATGATTATCAAAGATAGATATCTTCAAACTAAAGGGGCATTTGAAAAAATCTAACCCTATTTTATTCTTCTCTTACCATAGGCTAAACAACACGGTAGAAGAGAAACGAGGAAGCTCCAAGTAATTTTCGTGGAGTTAGACACTTTACAGGTGCACCTTTAATGGCCCGGTCAGATATCAACGGATAGCGGAAACGAATGCCCAACGAATGGAAAATTTGCGAAATGAAATTATCCGGTGATGAAAGTCGTCTCCATTGCTTTATGTACAAAACATATAACAACGTACATCACCGGACAAGGAGCGGATAAGAAACGCATACGAACGGAGACGCACGGATGGAAAATTTAGCTCTCCGTTTGACTTCCGTTTACGCAATCCGTTGACCGGGCTATTATAATGCCTCGGTCACACCTTTGCGTATGTTGCTGCGTATTGCTGCGCTAGGCGGGGTATATCAATACGCAGCCTCACCCAGCAATACGCAGCGATTTTGAAGTTAGCAGTCACACTATTGCGTATGTAGCTCGTATGCCGCTCGTATAGAGACGGCGTACGGTTGCCTATGGTTGCCTATGGTCCCGCTTTAGCTCGCTGTTGCTCGAAGCAGTACGATTCAATACGCAGTGTGCTCGCCACATTGCGTATGGAACTCGTTCTTTGCTCGCTTGCCGCTCGCTAGCCGCTCGCACCAGTTGGTATCGTTGCGTCTCACTGCGTATTCGCTCGCTTTAGCTCGACTGCCGTTCGTACTGTTGCGTGCCAACTCGCTCTGAAGCGTACCAGCTCGCTCGGGCTGCGGCGGTAGATAAAAACTGGTCATTTTGCGGCCCGTCTTTTTTTGCAAATCGTCCTGCTAGGCAGCCAATCGTAGTGCTAGCGAGCTAAAGCGAGCGGGAACCAGCGAGAGCGAGCTAAATCGAATGGCGCACGAACTAGACTCGCAGCATAGCGAGTGGCACACGAGCGAGACTCGCAGCAAAGCGAGTGGCCATCGCAGTGATTCGTGGTGCTAGGAGCGGTGTGCGAGCAACAGCGCAGCAATACGCGCAATCATGCGAACGACGAGCTACAGCGAGGTAAATCGTATGGGAAACGCAGCTATACGCAGTGACACGCGCTCTAAAAAAATGAGGTGCGAATGATTGCGTATACCTGCGCTAGGTCACTCGCTGTCGCTCGCTGTTGCTCACATTCACTGGTTGTCACTCGCTCCCGCTCGTATGCAATTTGACCTTGCGTTTGCTTGCGAGAGTTTAGAAAATTTTAAAACTTAGCGAGCGACATACGCAGGCCCCTGCGCTAGTCTGCGTATTGAGTACGTAGTGAGCTCGCATCATTGCGCTTTATTGGGTGTGTCTGCGTATGTCTGCGTTCGAGCAATACGCAGCAATACGCAAGCCCAATACGCAAAGGTGTGACCGAGGGACGAACACCAGCACAAGGCCTATTCCTAGCTCAGCTCGTAGACCACCGGTCTTATTAGCAATCTGGAGGTCTCGGGCTAGTATGAAAATTACATTTTCTTTTTTCAATTTTGTTCATGTATATCATAATACTCTTGGTAGTTTGGATCAGTCTCCCTATGTTTGAAATAACAAATAGTGACTATAACACAGTTGTCGTGGTTGTGCGATACAACTTAAACTTTCCCAACTATGTTCGTGCAGAAGAAAGTGTAAGTGTAGGAGAAAATGTGGAAGAGGAAAAAGAGGGGGAGAGAGGGAGGGAGAGGGGGAGGCGGGGGAGGCAGAAGAGGAAGAGTAGAAGAATAAATGCGGAGGTGGCATTACATAGGCCCCGTTGCAGAAAGAGATATAAGGCTGTTTTCGCAACCTCAACGCGGACGGAGAATCGTGCAGTTCGTGTGCAAAATCGAGAGCTTCCTATAGTAACAGCGGACAGACCGTTCTTGGGTTGAAATCACCTACGGGATTTGGTCAGAATTACGGCCGTCATTATGCGACCACCCGATCAGGCAACAACCAATCAGCGCGCTTGTAGCGAGGTAAACATTCATCTCAATCGCTCGTACGTGTAGTGCGCTGCCAGCTGAAACGATTCGAGTCTACGTCCGCGTTCACCGAATTAGCGAAACTGCTTGTAAACGAGAGTTGTTTTAGCGCGGCGGACGTACCAATAGATCGTTCCCGCGTCGCTGAAAACCCAGTACGTCGCTGAGCGAAAACACCATTAATCGAATGTAAGTTACAATTAATTGTAAGTCAGATCATGTTTTCTAAATGCGCAAATCTGATTGTTTGCATTGCGCAAATTGTCTGACTTACAATTAATTGTAACTTACAATCAATTCTATCGCTTTCTGCAACGGGGCCCTGGTCAGGTAGATATGAAGTAGAAAGAATTGAGCTAGCGGGCTTAGTTTTGCGGGGACTGAAGTACCATGCTCGAATATGGTACTCGCTGTTTTTACCTGACAAGCAAAACTGAGCTGCCCCAAAATAAATGAAGTCAGCCCGAATATGACCTGTTTCTATCCAAATGTGCAACGTGGAATATGCTATACATCATAATTTTGGTGCAAGGTCAACATTGGAAAGCTGCCAAAGATCTGTTATTTTGCTCCCATGCTATGGAAATACATCGCCTTTGAATTTTCCATCAGGCAGAATGCTTTGTATGTATGACAATAGATTACCGAAGTTGTGATGTCGCAAACTTTTGTGAGTACCTATTAATAGTTCTAACCAATTTTTCCTTTGAGTTGAGGTTTTGGTAGTATAGTGGGATAAAGGTTCCCTGAAATCCAAATGCAAGTTGCCTTCAAATAGTGTGTATTTGTGTATACATCAACTATTTGTCAACTATTTGACCTACATATGTTTTGTATATTTTTAAACATTTTAGCAACTATTTTCTTCAGTTTGCCAAGGCCCCTCAGGGCCCATGCACTGCATGTTTCCATACAAATGCATTTGCCAATCAATACTCAATTACTGAAAAGATGAACAATACAGGGTGGAATGTAACTTCTCCTAAGGTGAGGGCTTGCTCACAGTAGCATCACATGTTTGAATACTATTCCAACTCATCTGACACACTTTCAATTTCAATAGCAGTTGCTATGTCAGATAAGCTCAACCGTGATGAGGTCAAGAAAGGCATTGATAAGCTTTTGTATGGAAACATGCAGTGCATGGTATTGTGAGCATGTTCTTTTGTAAGTATGTCTTTTGTTCATTGGTTAGTTGACCAGTGATTGAGAAATGATGTCACAAGGGGTTTTTACTCTGGAGAGTTTTTTTTTTTGAGAGATGGGCCTTGGGAAACTGAAGAAAATAATTGCTAAAATGTTTAACAATATACAAAACATATGTAGGTCAAATAGTCAATGTATACACTAATACACAATAGTTGAAGGCAACTTTCATTTTGATGTCAGGGAACCTTTACGGTTGGAGCTATATACGATTGCCTTCTTAGCAACTGAACCGCTGTGTCACAAGTTGCTGGTTTGCCCGACATTGTTTAAAACCATTCCCCATGGCAATGGACAGCTGTGACGTAATTTCGATAATCATTGTTGCGAATTTGGCACATCGTGATTCAATGCAATGCATTTAGCTTTTCTACTTTGACTAAGCCCCATATTCTAATTTACAGCACATACGTACCGTAATTGCTTTAATAATCTTAACAGACAGTGTTATCAATGTCAAGATAATGAAAATGTGTCTTCATTTGAAACATCTAATAGCGATTATAATACAGTAGTAGGATATATTTTATCAATTAAACCTAAGTTTCAAAACCTTTTTTGCGTGTGGAGTGTAGAAGGTCATGTAAGATAGGTACAATGCAGGTGGAATATAGGCATATCGAGCAGGAGAAGGAAGAACCTTTACTGGACAGTTTGATGTTTAGTTGGCAGATAAACAAAAATAACAGTAACGGGTGTATATTGACAGGAAGGCGGGGAATGAGAACGTGATACAATATGATTGTTTGTGAATATAGGAGAACACAACATGTCGTGGAACGCACTGATCCATAATAAAGTACGCGAGTATTCTGCGTGTTCACAAACAACAAATTTTCATCCCTTTAATCATGACTAAAGAATCATGACTAATGGCAAGCCCTTTGTGTACAAACTAGATACACTCTGTTTTCTCAGATAAACTCATTTTTTCTCAGATAAACTCAGTTTATCTCCAGATAAACACAGTTTATCAGAAAAACTCAGTTTATCAGTTGATAGACTCTGTCTATCTGGTGATAAACTGAGTTTATCTGAAAAAAACAGGGTTTATCTAGTTGTTACGCAAAGGGCTTGCCATATAAACACATTATCAGACAAACTCAGTTTATCAACTGATGAACTCAGTTTATCAACTGATAAACTGAGTTTTCTGATAAACTGTGTTTATCTGGAGATTAACTGAGTTTATCAGTGTATCTGAGAAAAACATAGTTTATCTAGTTTTTACAAAAAGGGCTTGCCATAGGAATTTTTAATGAGAAGCTGATTCTATAGTCAGCTGCTGATTCTTTAGTCATGATCAAGGGCTGAAAATTGTGTGTGTGAACACGGGGAATGATGAACGTGTTTAGACAACGGACAGTGAAATTGTGATGGACTAGGAAAAATTGCATGCCTTTTTTGTTATGGAACTGCGCTTTTTTTTATTCTTCAAAATAACGATGTCTTTTCAAAGGGTTCATAATTATACATTAAAATGGTGAATGCCCGTTCTGAAAACGAGCTCTTCAAAAAATAACTATAATGCCCTTCCAAAGGCTTCATATACAGTATTAAAAGGGTAAATGCCTGTTCTGAAAAGATGCTCACTCAAACTAGTGGTGTCTTTTCAAAGGGTTCATATACAATAAAATTGTAAATGTCTGTTCTGGAAACGAGCTCTCTTAAAATAGTGATGGCCTCCTTTTAGAGGGTTCATACCGAAATGTCTGTTCTGAAAACAAGTTCTCTCAAAAAAATAATGCCCTTTCAAAGGGTTCATAAACAGTATTAAGATGGATGAGTGATCATAGGTAAATAGGTGGACACCAAAACTGAAAGAGTGATTCGGCTGCCAGATTGTTACGAGCTAGGTACACCTTATTTTGGGGGGAAGGTTGTAGAAACGTGGGAGGTTCAGTAAACCTTTTCCACCCCGTGGCTCTATTGATTGAAATTCTGTATTTTGTTTACTTTTGTTATTATACGCATTCATGATTATTTTCCTTTCATGTTTGTTATTAGTATTGTTTGTACTGAATAATCGATTTGGTCATCCATAAACGTAACTATTTTAATACAAGTATGCATTCACGTAGAATCAATGCATGCTGGTTTCATATTTCATCGTGGTTGCACAATGTATTATCATGATGAAAATGATATCAGTTGGTTTCCCATGGGGCCCTGATTTATATTATAAAATGGGTAGAAGAATCCCTGCATTCTGATTGGTCAATTAGCATGTAAAAGTTTTTTACTGATGCATGGCTCACTTTAGTTTGATTTTCACAGTTTTTTGCGCTCATTTTATAAAACAAATGCTGCACAGGCATATTTCTTTGATCGAAAAAATAAAAAATAAAAAATATTTAAATTTATATCATTAAAAAATAAATTATATTTTAAAATTGATATAATTTTTTTTATATCATTAAAAAAAAAAAAAAATTATATAATTTCAAAAACAAAATTTTTAATTTTAAAATTTATATAAAAAAATGTATAGGAATCGTGGTAAATCTACAATTTCCAAAAGTGCTCGACTATGGTATTAGGAGCTGTAGTAGAATAAAATAGAGTAACTTAGTTAAGTCGTCATACAGACTGTTTCACCGTCCTTACGGCTCATCAGTGACTGATCTTGTGTGCAGCAAACAACATATATATACCCAGGGAAGTATATAGTATAAGAGAAGTATATACAGTATACAGTATAAAGGCGAGGGAACATTATAAAGAAGCTACGTAAACAATACAATGGGTGTGCGTTCAAGCTAAAATACATATAAAACAATGTATATCATTAAAACAAAAATTTTAAAAAATTAAAATGTGAAAATCAAAATTTTCCCCAGCCATGGGTCGGTACTTTTGAAGCCCGGCATGGGTCGGTACTTTTTAGCCATGGGTCGGTACTTTTGAAGCCATGGGTCGGTAAATTTAGCCAATTTAGCCATAACTGGGAAAAAGTCTGATTTTCACATTTTTTTCGCGCCCATTTTATAAAACAAATGCTGCACAGGCATATTTCGTGGATCGGTAAGAATAATTGTATGCACTCGTTTAACTTTGGAAATGGTCTAAATCCCACTCGCTGCGCTCGTGGGTTTAAACCATACCAAAGTTAAACTCGTGCATCCAATTCTTACCGATCCACTCATGCCTATGCATCATTTGTATACTATCAAACGACAACTCACGGAATAACAAATACTCCAATAACAAGTCAACAAAAACATCCCATCATTTTTAACGTAAACAAACGATATGAGTATTGTTGACTTACTGGTAGTTAAGTTATGTCAATTAATTTTGTATTCACGTATAATCCATTGAAACGATATTGATTAAAATGTCAGTTGCAAAGCACATGTTTATGGATACAAATTATCTTGCAAACTTTATGATCATTGTACATATATATTAACCCTTGCCTTCGGGAAAATGATGGGCTATATGTACACAGTCTATGGGGAATTCTGAATCTTGTAGGGAATGGGTTAAAATAAAGGCGCTCCATCATCCCCAGGGACGATCACATAATATTAACATTGACCAGTTTCCAGTATAGTATCATCTACATTGCCAATACTTATCAAGTTATCGTCCCCACAATTATCTCAAAATTTCATGTTTTTTTAGTGTTTAATCGTAACTATCATTAACATCGACTTCGCCGCCATTACTATCGGCGCCAGCATCATCATCACCACCATCATCGTCATCATCACCATCATCTTCGTCAATCATAATCGTCGCCATCGTCGTCGTCATCATCATCACCATATCATCATCGTTAACATCATCGTACGATCATTCTTTTCATCAGAATCATTGTTAATATAATACCTTCGTAATAACACTATTGTGTAGAAGATTATGTAGGCTATAGATAATATGACAAGTTGTGTTCACTTGGTATCTAAACTGAATAATTGCATCGTGTAACTATTGTTTACTTTTAAACTATATATTACCATAATGTTTTTGTCGTAAAAATTATAAGGAAGTGGAATGTTAAATAATAGAAAGCCGGAAATATCAAATAATAATTATGAAGTCATACTAAATTTCCAAAACAAATACGAAATTAAACCGAATGAGTATTTTAATGCAAATGAAAGACTTTAATAAAGCTATGTTAAAGTACAAACAATCGATATACCCCCACACAAATATCGAAATATTATTTCTACTATTCCTTTATTTTGGACATAGCTAGCAAATACTACACATGCTACATGGGCCCTTATATTGGGTATTTAGGATGCACGTGGTATGCTCAACGAAACTGTTTACCGAAATATTATACAAACCTTACATTATTTTGTAAGCGATTATATGATCATATTACTACATACACAAGGTGTATTGGCTAAATGCGATGTCAAGTACTCTGAAATTCATACGTGGGTGATCAGGCATCAATGTACCCGGTAGATAAAGAATCCTACTAGAAATCAAGAAGCTCAATTGGCTGCAAAATATGAAAGACAAAATTAATATACATTGATTGTATACAATTATTGTGGAATCAATAGAGAAAAGTATGAATTGGTGTCATCTTATACTGTAAATTAAACGGATGTGGTGTCAATTTACAACTCGTGCATATCAAATAAAGCTTGCTTTCTTGTAGCCATGACAATAGTACATTCAATTAAAATACTCTTCTTGATAGATTATTGTATTATGGTATACATCCTGAATATTGAACAGTCCAGGAATCCTAGTGCTGCATAAAATATAGGATTTTTCGGTCAATTTCGTAAGTTGGCCATAATTATGTATTCATTGTGTGTGCATTCAATTTGGTTGGCGAAATTGAATGCATATAGCGTGCTTTTTATATTGAATGCTACAAGTGCTAAATCACTTGACCGAAGAGCTAAAAAGAATGAAGGAATTACAATTTTTAACGACAGTTTTAAGCCTTCAGCTTAATTTCGCGAATTTGAATGAACCGCTTGTCAATACGAATGAAAAGTTTAAGAAACTGGCCGAGAAAACGTATAGTAACGGTTAAACACAAGTCCCACAATTAAACGCAACTTTGCGTTTAAACGCGGCAAAAAAAAGAATGCATTGCATCAAAGTTGTGTGTGATTCCAAGCATAAGTTGCGATTGAAATGTAACTGTCAAACGCAATTTGGCGTTTGATCCATGATGTAACGCAAAGTTGTTTTTTATTGGCGATTTTGTGATCAAACGCAACTCTCTTCAAGCAATGGACAGTTGCGTTTGTGTTCAAAGTTGCGATTGATTGATTCTTTGCACAGATACAATCAACATGATCAAAAGCCTAGATAACCCATCAAGATTACTGGTATGTTAAATCCCTCGCGGTCTCCTCTAAGTGAGAAAGTTTGCATGGCAAATAGCGTAGGTAAGGCTGCATGAGATTAAAAAAGCAAAAAACGAAATATCGAACACCCTCTACCCCCCCCCCCCCCCCCCCCGATCATGCCGATTACAAATGGCAATATTTATTACAATGATTATATTGTATTATATCCTGGTTCTTTATAGTCCAGGAATATTAGTACGCGGTCCAGTCCAGAATCACAGTCGCAGGTCCAGAGGTCCAGAGTCCATCATCAGTCCGGTGAAGACCTGATCAGAGGTCCAGTCTCCCCCTCTCTTCCGCCGCTTCGAACTTCTCGGGGCCGAGGAAGTCAAGACCTGCCAAGATAATTTGGGGGGATGTATTTTATTATTGTTTCGGTTGGACGTTACTTCTCACAAGAGCGTAAACAAAATAATATTGAATATAAAACGGTGCATGTTTATATAGTGTTCCTTGTTTTTATCTGCATGTACATGTTTGTATGTATGTATGTTTGTTTGTTTGTAGGCATGTGTGTGTGCGTATGTATATGTATATGTATATATACATGTATAATTATTTTGTAAGTGTATTTGTATGTTTGTATGTATGTATGTATGTATGAACGTATGTAAGTTTGTATGTAGATGTATGTTTACATCTGCATAAATGTATGTACGTGTGTATTTATTTTTGTATGAATGTATGTATGTGTGTATGTATGTATGTATGTATGTATGTATGTATGTATGTATGTATGTATGTATGTATGTATGTATGTATGTATGTGTGTATGTATGTATGTATCTATACATGCATGTATGTATGTGTATGTATGTATGTATGTATGTATGTATGTATATGTACAGTATGTGTGATTTAACTAACTTTGTATGTATGTATGTTTGTATGTACGTATATGTGGGTATGTATGTATGTATGTATGTATGTATATGTGTGTGTACAAATGTATGTATCCGTGTGTGTTTGTTTTGGGGGTGTAGGAATATAAGGCAATACACGTTCTGATAATGTGATCACAGTGTTTGCAAATGGTATAACTTCGATAATTGCAATGATTTACCTGTATTATGATTTCGATGTATAGCAAATCGCTAAATAAATGTATCGCGTAATATAAATTGGATACCTTCCCTGAGTACACATCAGCTACTGGAATCAGCTACTGGAATTACAAATTCCCAAACAATAATACAAAAAGGAACCTTTAGATTCATTGGTCCGAATTCCAATCAGTGGCACAACTTTAGGTCCAGGCTAATTAAGACAACAATTTACAGTAACCATGTTTATCTTATCACAGCTGTGCAATTTGTTTAGCTCTTCCCATACCATACATTATCAATGCAAATTTTCCCTCTGCAAAGGTGACCAAACAAAGTGTGTCTTGACATTCGAGTATTAGTTTAACCGGTCACCAGTAGTACATGTAGTATTGCGTCTTGGATCATCCGGGACATTATAAATACAAAAACATACTGGTGAGCGGGTCTGAAATGCGACATTTAGTCCCGATTCGTATTAAAACAGAACTATATAATGTAGAAGGATTGTTGGATAATGAACGGAAACAATTAAAATATGTTCGGTTGCAAATGGCAACGCCCACCAACAGGGCCAAAGGGCTAGTGAAAGTCTATAGCTAGGCGTGAAGCAATTTAACCGGTTACTGGTTATTTCTGTATTTTGGGCCTGGACTAAATTGTGTCACTGATGCGAATTCTGGACTATCAAGTAAAACTCACTAGCGGCCGTCTTATAGGGATGGCTGCCACTGCGACGTCTTTTCGGCATCTTCAATGCCTCTGCACAATCAAATATGGTAAAGAAAGGTCAATTTGGAAGAACTCTATCCAGAAAACTTGCTTTTTGGGGAGTTTGTACCATATTTCAATGATTTCAATTTCAATTTTAATTGTATTCCCAATATATAAAACAACATCAAATTACAAAATATTCAAATGCAAAATTAATCAAATATATGACATAATAATAATGACATAATATGATGGAGAAGTTTCGGTATAATCAATTAAACGGGAAATATGGAAAACCCGCAAGCAAAAGCTTGAATAGAATTAACCACCGTTAACCCTTCCAGCGTCAGCAGTGTCACATATAATTGTACTCTAGCTATTATTACATCGTTATAATATCATAATTCTTAATGAGAAGACAAAATGTGTCCAAAGAATGTCCAACGCCATTTCCAGGGCAAATACGCAAATCGGCACGAATTGTTTTATTTTTGTATACAATCAAGACATAGTATGAGATTCGCTGGAAGGAAATATTTATGTCATACAAAGAGCATCTGAAAGCACACTACTCTTCATCTGTAATATGGTACCAAATAACCTAACAAATTATCATAATTTATCATATTTTCGTAATTGTTGTCCTGACTGTACCATTCTTTCTGACAAATGAATGTATAGTGACAGGAATTTAAATGCTTGATCGCTTGAATAAGGCTGCTCGGCTAATTAAAAGCCAAGGTAATAATGCTCTGAGCGCTTTGGATCTGGTAACTATGTTGACAATTGCAAATAAATGATGGGTGGATAATACAAAATGTATTGGTGTGATCGGATATGTCTACAAAGTAATGTGTGGAAATTTCAAGTTAATTGGATGTTATTTGGCCGAGAAATGAAAATGCAAAGTGATATTCACTTACTCAATGCACTTGCTTTGTACACGGCTGAAAATGTCCCGTAGATAATTTCATATCTGAACACTTCAATCGTAAATATATTTTGAACGAAATTGAAATTTGAAAAGACCGAAACCTGTCCCATGCTTTTATCGATAATAAACGAGATATGACGGAAAACTAGAATTTTAATTGGATTTGGGGATTTGGATAATGTTACTAAGTCCCTTTAAAGTGATAGTTGAGTTCTGGTAAAGAGAGTACAGTTTTGTTCAAACTAAATTTTAGTAACCAAAACCTGCACCATTTCATTACAAACTGATAGTTATAATTTCACCATGCTATATAGAAAGGAACACACAATTACTAATGACAAAGCAAAAAGCCTGTTATCATTCAAAAAGAGCCGTTAAAACTCGAGAGGGCACTGTACCTTCATCGGTTTCAACCATTTTAGATAAAATATTGTGCATGTGATGTTTCGTTGAAATAGTGATTAGATAGTCAAGAGAGATAATCAACAACTATTAAAAACCTCCTTTTGTAAATTTTTGAAAAGAGGAAGCATTTTTTAAAAACATTTTAACGGCTGGTTCAAAATTATCAAATAAATGTGGGGCCCCACAGTTATTACAAATGGTTATGTTTTTAGATATTTCAGCCATTTCTCAACCGATTTTGATCAAATAAAGTTTATTCTGTCATTAAAATTGTATGCTCTTTCGAATTTGACACTCAGTTTGTCATTATCTCACAACAAATTATTTTGTGTAGCGCCCTCTATACCAAAACTCAACTATTTATCATATTTTCGTAATTGTTGTCCTGACTGTACCATTCTTTCTGACACACTGTATAGTGACAGGACTTTAAATGCTTGATCGCTTGAATAAGGCTGCTCGGCTAATAAAAAGCCAAGGTAATAATGCTCCGAGCGCTTTGATACTGCAATAATGCGCAATACAAAAAATGGACAACCATTGTTGTTATTAATATTAGTACTATTATTAGTATAGTATAATGTAGGACCTACCTGTCTCTACGACGAAACCCGAGGAGACTAAGAGGGCAACGATGAAAATCACTCCAAGAAGACTCGTCTTCATTTTGAAAAGATGAATTCCAAACTAATTTAGCTGTAAACAAAAATATCAAACTGATATTTCGATAAATTTATGGATGCGTCCGATGCAAAAACTGGTGAGCGGTACACAACGTATAAAGCGAATGGTGGATGGTACATGGGCGAGTCCTGAAGCTGCGCGTTTAACATTATTTTGAACTTGTTTATTGAGCCTCGCACTATGTTACGCTCTAAATTCGTTTTTGTTTTGTTATGCTAAACTATGAATGTGCTTACGTACACAACGTGACGCCACAAAATCATAATTATAATACGATTGGATACGATTAACAAAACGTTGTTCCACTCAGCCGTGCAATATCAAATACTAAGGTAACACTGATTATAAAGGGTTGAAATCAAAATAATCCAGACAGATTTCTATAACTCGTCACGTAGTAAACAAATTATAAAAAAGCTGTTGATGTACCCTCGAAATTATAAAATACATGTACTCTGATCTCTATCGATCAGTCTCTATTTCGACCGCCGCCCGTATATACATGTATATATACACAAACCAGTTGACGATTCATTTCAGTTCAGTCCCGTTTATTTTAGTCAAAATATTTCAAATATAATAACATTGCACAAGACAGATAGTGTGTACATGTGTAAAATAAAAGCTATTAGGCATAATGCTAATTAAAATCATACAGTAATTATCGTTTGTGGAAATGGAGAGAGCCACTAAAAAGCAATGCTTGTAGAATGTGATCCCCTCGCATAGGCGAATCCGGGGGGGGGGGGGGGGGGGTTAGACCCCCACCCCCCTTTACAAAATTAAAGTGGTCTCGAGGCCATTTTTTTAGTAGTCTCGACCATCATAACCAATGGTCTCAGGCCCCCGAAAACTAAGTGGTCTCGGTCTCGGCCTCAACATTTTTTGAAGGAAAAAAACTGTCACCGACGATTTGGAAGCACGATTAGATGCGCTTTGTTACGATCCAATACGATCCGATGCGATGATGACGATTGATAATTAATCGTGTTGATCGTAGAAATTGTTTGAACTGTTCCAAAAATTTCTTACGATCAACACGATTGCCACGACTGACCTTACGATCTGATAATATATGATACGATCACCACGATTACTTCACGATCAGCTACGAATGGCCAATCGTTGCGATCGTAACTAATCGCACGACAGTGGGAACGCCGCATTACTAACCGATACTAACACGGTGAAATATCGTGTCAAATCGTCCTTAATCGTCGTAGAACCGTGATATATCAGCTATCATCGGACCAGGACCGTAATAAATCGTACTAGACCGTATGTCATCGTAACATAACCTGATGATTCGGCGGTCTTCGTAGAGCAAACGTACACATTCGTAGAGATACGTAGACAGCTGAAGCCTGCTTACCTTTTTCACGATTACCCAAGATCTCCCGGGGCCCCAGTTGATCGTAGGGAATCGGGGGTTGGTCGTGAATGTGTGAGCTAGGCTTATTAACATAGTAATGGTTCTAGAACGTAGAAGCGATTGTCTTCGTAGCAATTGCTATGGTATATCTCTAGTTCGCCCATGCTTCGTCATACATTTGTGGCTTGCCTGACATTGTTTAAAACCCAAACCGTGACCATGAAAGTAAGTAACATCACACTCCGATACTTTATTTCTCGCCTGTAATTTAGTCTGCATCGACATGGTACGCGTGGGTCCGACTGCCACCTTATGTCCCAGCCTGTCCCAGTCGCATTATATCCGTAATAAAGCTTTCCGTATGAGCCAAGTATTGGCTTTTTGTGTGGAGTGAAATGAAACGAGGCTATTCGGTGACCATGGTGACCATTTCGTGGCTAATCAATAGCAATACTTGACGATACGTGTCAGTACGTGGCAGTACTCGGCCACATGACGTGAAGGCAGAGCAAAATTTTCCAAATAAGTATTCACAATTCTGCCACGACGTAGCTTGGTTATCAACTCTTCCTTCCCGCAAGTGTCACAAAAATACATTTCTACCACGTATTATCACGCATTGTCACGATATAGCCACGCAATCGCCACCGAATAGCCCTGTTTCATTGCATACCACACAAATACCAATACTTGCACTTACGGGATTGCGTTACGTTACATCAAGGAATAATTACTCCAATAACAAGTCAACAAAAACATCCCTTAATGTTTACCGTAAACAAACGATATGGGTGTTGTTGACTTACTGGTAGTTAAATTATCAACGTATAATCCGTTGAAACGTTATTGATTGTAATGTCAGTTTCAAAGCACATGTTTATGGATACAAACTATCTTGCAAACTTTATGATAATTGTATATTAACCCTTGCCTACGGGAAAATGATGGGCTATGTATACACAGTCTATGGGGAGTTCTAAATCTCGAAGGGAACGGGTTAAAATAATGGCGCTCCATCATCCCCAGGGACGACCATATAATATTATTTACATTGACCAGTTTCCAATATAGTATCATTAACATAGCCAATACTTATCAAGTTATCATCCACACAATTATCTCCAAATTACATTTTTATTTAGTTTCTTAATCGTAACTATGATTATCATCGACGTCACCGCCATTACTATATCGGCGCGAACTTCATCATCACCACCATCATCAGGGGCGTAGACAACGGGGGGGGGGGGGGGGGGGGTGAGGGGTATGCATCCCCCCCCCCCCCACCTCACAAGGTGGGGGGGGGATGACATGTACAATCATCCCCCCAGGTTTTAGGGAAGGATATATATTTTGTGTGTGTATCTGTATACGAGTGGGAAAGAAAACATTATTTGTATGGCTTATGAATCGGAGATAGGCGCCGCCTTATGCGCCGAATTTGGCACTGGAAGGACTTTTTTTTTTATTGCAGCAAGCAACTTCAAATTGGCAACGTACTATGCTGATCACATGGTTCTGCAGATGGAGCCGTCCCGTGCGGTGATATGGGGCTATGCCATCGATATAAAAATACTGGATATAGCAACAGCGCCCTCATCATTAAGCCAGCGACAGTGTGAAAAAGTACTCCAAAAGTACTCCAAATACAAAGACCATGCTCGCTCGAGTGAATCGATTTACGGAAATGAATAGAAGCACCTTTTGTATTTGGTCACTTAGGTGGACTTTTAGATACTTGCGGCGGCTTCAACGTCGCTCATTCGGCATTGTTCAGCGTGCTGTATCCAGTGTGTATATATCGATGGGCTATGCTGATCTCAAAGCCAAAATATTCATGGACTTGAAGGGGAAGGTGTACAACACAGAAGCAGAACCAGGCATGTATAGGCTACCAACAATCCCCACAATTCAGGGCTAGTAGTGTGGGGATCACCGTTTTAAAAAACCCAGTGGGGTATTGAATTTTTGTCATCATAATTGAGATTTGTATCTTTAAATCAGTGGCGTAGCGTGGTCGGACTGATTGGGGGGGGGGGGGGGGGGCACGAAAATTATTGGGGGGGGCACACCTTATGTATTTCTTTGTTTTTTTCAAAAAATGTCCCCTTCTGTTTTCTATTGTTTTTTAGAAATTATTGGGGGGGGGCACGTGCCCCCCGTGCCGCCCCCCCCCCCGTAGCTACGCCACTGCTTTAAATAATCCATGGATTCTAAGCTTTAGAAAATACAGACTTTGTGGGGTAGGGGGTAGCTATTAAATGGACAAGTTTAGGATTTTGGTATCAATGTTGTACAATTTTGGGGGCCGGAAGTGATTATTTTCCAGCTTACATTGGAGATTTGTAATTTTACGTTTCTTAAATAGTCGAAATAAAATTGTCCCAAATCAAAATTGTTGCTATCCAAATCGTGTTCCTCCTTTTTTCACAGTGAAGTAGCAACATATATTGACATGCAGATAAAACGCATCTCCTCAGAGGTATAGAGGCCTATACCTCTGTGGAGATGCGTTTTGAATGTTGACTTGCTGAAAGTTTTAAATTGTATTTTCTCTATATTGTTGCTGTTTAAACTTTTGTATTTCATTTAGTGTTTTTGGATTCCCAATATTTTAAGCTTTCCAGCAATGTATGGCTTGTAGGGGTTACCTGCAATGGTTAGAAAGATATTTCCGATATAGTAAAAGTGTGCAAAAATGTCAAATAATACCCCACTGGGCCCCTTACTACTAGGCTAGTTTTTGCGCACTGCATACATTGAGTCATTGTGTAGTACATACCAAGAGAATGGTGTTCACTAGATGTCGCCGCCTATCGGATTTCCGAATCCGAACCACCTTTATAAACGTGAAAGTTGAATGTAGCCAGGGGCGTAGACAACGGGGGGGATGAGGGGTATGCATCCCCCCACCTCACAAGGTGGGGGGGGGGGGGGGGTGACATGTACAATCATCCCCCCCCCCCCCCCCCCAGGTTTTAGGGAAGGATATATACTTTGTGTGTGTATCTGTATACGAGTGGGAAAGAAAACATTATTTGTATGAGCTAAGACTTGTTAATTCTAACGTTCAAAAAGTAATGTATACAATCATCCACTTTCAATTTTCGCTGCGCGCTTCGCGCGCGAACAGATTATCTCAGTTCGTTGTGTAACTTGCGTATGGTCTGGGGTGAGTATTTTTTCTGTATACCGGGCCACGTAGTTCCAGTGTAGGCTTGCATTGCTGGCTGCTTGTGTGACATGCACCAAATTGCGTAATTTAAGTACATATATAAATGCAAAGTCTTCTCCGTGGGAGGGGGATACCCCCTCCCAAACCCTCCCTATTTGGCTCTGCCCCAGCCCTCGGTAGCTTCGCCCCTCGGGACTCATTATTGGCAATATGCTATGTTGTTGGATCATATACGTAATGTGGCATATAGTGATGTTGGAACTGTGTATGACGCTAAACGATTTCAGTCGAGAGTTCAGATTATTATTTTCGATTTTAATACATAATTCAGGCTTTTATTACTCCGTAAGAATACAATTATTGTGTCAGTTTTCGATTGAGGTTAGTACCAATTCATGATAACCATGTACCGTGACAAAATTGGGGAGTATTTCTTTGCACAAGTATTCTTTGTCAAGAGCATCCAACTCTAAAAAGGCAAATAACACATTTCTATGATGAGAATATATCTTTAGTTGCGCCCCAATCAAACGTTACCGTACCTTTGAATTAAATTTTCAATACTAAATCAGCGTAATGGTATTGCAGATTATACCGCTATATTATCAAGAATATGGAGTCCGCTATGCGATTCAATATGATAATACAACTGTATGATGTATTATTGTTATTATAAATGAAACTAACCTTCTAAACATGGGTATGAGTATCTCATGATTATCACATCTTTGGCTAAGTACATGATTAAACTACTCATGCATTTAATCAACAAGGAACTCATAAAATGTCCACTATGATAAACACACTATTTATACTGTATATTTTTAATACAAATTGTATTAGCATCTAGAATATATCATCTCAAACCCGAGAAGAAATACCAAAACCATTTTTGTTTGTGACAACAAAATTAGAAACATTACCAGGAACAACTTGAAAATATAGGAATTATAGCAAATATATTATAGAAAATGTAGGCATACACTTCATCTAAAAATAATTTGATTAAGGTATCTACAACATAACTGAATAATATTGTGGAGGAAATACCCTAATTTTGTGAAGAGTTTATTTTAAAAATAACTCAACAAATGTGTAAGAAATATTCCTTTAATTATTACCTTTATTAGAATTTGATTAAAAGGAATTTTCCCTCTTTGAATCTGTGCATTGTTAATGCACTGCAATTTGTTGATAAACAATAACATTATAATTTAAAGAAATGGAATAACAAGACTGTTATCTTTTGCTTACTTTTATTATTCATTATTCAGACGTACATGTAACACCATGATACCTTACCCATGGGTGGTGACCACCGCCATAACTTAGAAATGCATTTAAACATGTCAAGCAAATGGTTATTTAATGGCCCGTTAATAATAATAATATATAGCTTTTATATAGCGCCATGTATCTAGTTGCCTATTCAGAGGCGCATTATTACCCTTGGTCATCAGGTACAGTTCGAACCCGCACAATTATCTTGTGCACCATCTCAACTCCCAGGGGAGCATACTAGCCCAAGCTGCCCAACGGGCGCTGAAGGCTAATTAACACCCGACCAAGTACCCATTTATACTCCTGGGTAGAGAGCAGCAATGTGGATTAATTGTCTTGCTGAAGGACAAACGGAGTGGGCAGGGTTCGAACTCGGGATCTCGAGATCAGAAAGCGCACGCTCTACCGATCTTGCCACACCACGTCCACGTCCGTAATAGGAATTTGTTTGTTTATCTTGTAATATTACATTTCATTATTTCTATATGTCATGAGACATTTTATATAACAATGACTTATTAAATGTTCTTTAATTTTTATATGTTGTAAATATATATGTAGATAACTTACATAACAGTAAATACTAAATAGCAATGCAATTGATCGTAAGTCAGATCACGTGTTCTAGATGCGCAAATTTGATTGGTTGAAACGTGTAAATTTTCTGACTTGCGATCGATCGGTACTTGCAATCGATTGTGTCTCTTTCTGCAACGGGGCCCTGATCTCTTAGAATTTAATATGATCTGTTCCACATTGATTCCATATAAATTTAACATGGTAAACAATAACAAACAATCTAAAGAAATTAAATGACAAGACCGTTATCTTTTGCTTACTTTCATTATTCGTAATTCAGATGTACATGTAACAGCATGATACCTTTTCCATGGGTGGTGACCACCGCCATAACTTAGAAATGCATTTAAACACGTCAAGCAAGTGGTTATTTATATAACACTTATAATAATGTAAATACGACTTCATGAATTAGTTGTCAATTTATTAATTTGTTTCATAGTTACCGTATACTCTTTATGTATACTTGAACCTTTTAAACCGTTCTTAGTTTATAGTTTTAAACCGTATACTTTAATGTATACCTGAATCGTTATAAGTATTGGCATTGATTGCTAGTATACTTATTGTATACCTTAACTTTAAATTTTAGAATAGACACGTAATAGATTTAAGGAATGCTTGAAATAGTTCTTACGTAATAATATAGAATTGAAATAACCTTTCAATACCTTGCCTATGAATAAGTAGGTACATTATGTAATAGCGATATGATGTACGGTATAACATAGGGTAAATAATTAAGATGCTCTCTTAGTATAGAATATATTGTTCATTCGTTCTAGCCAGACAGTTAGGATAGGGATTAAGACTGGTCGGCAGGTCTTGGTGCTTAGATAGTTAGATATTCTTGAATTAGCCTTGAACCATTAATAAATAGGGACATTGAATTGTCTGAGGCTGTTTATTATAAAGAATGTTGGTAGAATTATAGGCCACACCGACAAAGTGAGTGGGTCTTATAATGGGGCTGGAAGGCATGGAAAATCCTGTTGAAAGGTAGTGATATGTGGAAGCGGTATTAGAAGATAGATATCGATAGAATAGAGAGAATTTGCTGTGGCTGAGTATATAGACTAGTTATAGGAGAATTTAGAATTATCTTGAAGGACAGAAAAGCTCCATTGATTATTTGAATCTTTGTGGATATGTGCTAGAACAAGTTAGAACAATGTATTCTCTATAAAAGAAAACTACTCCTTACAGAGTATAAAGTAGAATTGTAGATTATACAGTGAAACCTTATTATAATCAGTATATTGGGTCCAGTAAATTATTGTTGTATAAGTTATTATATTCCAAGACTCGATAAGTACCTAATTACACAAGGTACATCTTGTTATATGGAGCTCACCTTAATAAAGGGACTCCACCGCACATACATGCAGTATTTGAGTATTTCTTATTATATTGAATTATTTTAAGATTGTTAAGTACTTACTACATCAAGTACTTGTAAAATGGAGCTCACTTTAAGGAGACTTCATTGTAATACATGTAGTGATTGATTTATGAGATAGGAAGATTATATTCCCCATCACAATTACTTACATAGTCATAGAACTTCCATAGTTCTGAAGTTATACATACAAGAACGCTCAAATATATTCAATATAAATATGCAGTTAAAAATGATATAAATTGTTGTTATATGCAAACTGAATTATTGTTGTTGTTCAACCAAGGGATTTGTTCACCAATTTACCATGAATAAAGTTCCTTTGAACTTTAAACTTTATTTCCGGAATCTTGTGGAAATAGATTTCATTATTCTGATGCACACGTGTGTCTGTGGAGAACGATTGGTGGTCTATGGAATTATAAAGTAGCCGTAGTAAGTTGATGTTGATGATTGACTTGAGTAGCGAATAGCGGTCATGATGATTGCAAATTAAGAGTAAAGTAATCATGGTACACAATAAAGTAATGACATAAATACATAATGACAATAATTAAGCATGATGACCACTTCCAGTGTGGAAAAAACGAACACGCTATCGAAGCTCGACACTGATAAAGACATAACTTTCATAGTTAAGATATTAGTATAGCCACACTACTCGCGAGATGATGTGTTATGTGTTGTGTGAATGCATAGGGAGAATCCGTACATGTGATGCCGTTACTAGTGTTAGCGAATGTACTATGTGTGTTGTGTATGCCTGGTGATCGACCATAGTGCAAAGTGAGCGTATCTGAACGTGAATGCACGTGTGACATTGTGTACGAACAGGTGAATGTAAATTGATGCATGAATTGGTATACTATACCTGTGGCATTGTTATTAAAATCATTCCCGTAAATTCCCCTAGTATTTCCCACGTATTTAAATGATAACTTACAGTAAGAAGTGTGGGTTTACTCACCATTAGGTTGATCTAGATGATCACGGGAAATATTAGGTGGATTCGCAGGAATTCGTATTTCGATCTGAGCCTTGGTCACGATCACCACTGACATTGTCTGGAACAAGAGCGATGTGTATTTGGCATAACACTTGCTCACATGTGGGTCATTCTTCGATAAGTGTATATTTTCGACCATCATGAGGTCGTGAAAATCAAAACTGTTTCTCCACTTTCTTTCTGTGTGTTTAATATATGTTAACATCTGTAGATTAGGGAAATATTGTTTGGCGCGATCTTTATTGGGGCTATGTAATATTTTTGGGGGTTTTATTAACATGTACACTGTTAATGCGTCATCTCCGTCACAACATTTTTGCACAACTAGATCGTCGCATTTTAACTGAAGAACATAATTCACTTCTTATTCAATCTTTGTTTGGAAAGAAAGGGTGACTGTGAAAAGAAAAAAAAACATTGGTCAACCATAATCACATTTTTTTTCTCTAGAGCCACCATTTATACTTGCCTTGCTGAATAAATAGTGAATTTTGCCAAATAGTTTTGCTTTCAATCAGTGTGATGAAATTTTCTCAGGAAATTAGGATGAAGAGAGGTACATGATTACGAGTAAATAGATCGCTAAAAATACCAATACAAATATTTTTTACCAGAGTTTAATCTTTGTTGAAATGTATGCATTTGAACTCGGCGTGACGGAGATGACTGAAGCGTGACGGAAATGACTGAAGCGTGTATTTAACATGTTTAAGAATACATTATAATCACATGTTATATAATAATATAAAATCCATGCAAACTAAGCTTTGTCATAGAATATTTGTCAATTTTGAACAACATTGTGTGTCAATTAACTGAGTTGACAATCCAACTAAAACTCATCATCTCAGTCACAAAAGAGCCGTGACGGAGATGACGCGTGACGGAGATGACTATCAGACACATTTAAAGCGCCGATAGCTAATGGCAATGTATTTAATACAAATGAGCGATAGTGATGTATGGTTGTTCCGTGGGCACATTCATACAAATGATTAGAAATTCAATCTAACATCTTTATCTAGCTAATATCAATCGTTCGGAGATGATAATCATCATCTCCGTCACGAAAAAAACGTGACGGAGATGATGCGTGACGGACATTCAGACACATTTAAATCGCTGATAGCTTATAGCAATGTATGCAATACAAATAAGCGATAGTGTTGTATAGTTTTTCCGCGGGCACATTCATACAAATGATTAGAAATTCAATCTAATATCTTTATCTAGCTAATATCAAGCGTTCGGAGATGACGCTTAATAAAGGTACGGACCTGGTTTTTGACAAAGATCTCAAAAAAACAATGTTACTTACCTATAGACCGGGAAAAAACGTGTCTCTTCTTTCTACTACCTAGTCACCCGACATGTTGCCACCACGATCACTCAAATTTAGCATATTTTTGTACCGTAGATGACGGACTCAAAATGCGTGACGGAGATGACGCAAAATATCGGGACACACAAAACAGATTCCTTTTTTTTTTTTTTTTTTTAATCGTTGCATGTGTGCGTATTTAATCTTGGTATTCGTAGTCAACTCATAAAATCGAACTTATTAAGGTATATTAGGACAAAAAATATGCATCTTTTTTGAAATGCTATATTATGATAATTTTACATGATGCCATCGGGACATGCGAGTTTGAGGGGGGTGGAACATTTTTAAAAATAATTTTAAAAAAAGTATAAGAGTTATCACTTTACTTTTGTTTGTATTAGTTGATTTTTTACTTACTTGTAAGTCAACACAAAGAGATAACAACAAAAAAGCTTTAATATTTGTTCTATGCGACACCAAAGTAGCGGGACGCAAAACTATACACTTATCGAAGAATGACCCATGTACGATGTTTTGATTGTCGTAAAGGCAGAGAAATGAGCCAATCAGTGACTAGCTATCAAGTCCTGTGTAATGGGAGTTTTGATAACCTGTTACGGATTGGAGAGTTTTAGCTAGGCAAATTACGGATCTCTCTATATGCAATTAAAAAGGGCTTTTATGGCTCCTTCCAAAAAGGGGGTTTAGTGAACACCCCCTGAGAAATAAAACATCTCATTCAAAATTCACTTGGTGGCAGCAAACCGTTAGTTCAGAGGGTCTCGCGTTACAATATTCTTTAACGAATGTCTAGGTATTGTTGTTTAAACAAGATCAGTATACTTAGTTAATCCATACGACACTTATGTATATAAAGTCTTACAATGTATAGGCAAATATCTTCATATCTAATTTGAATGTTATTACTAATCTAATAAAGGGCTGGTATGTGAGTATACATAAGTGGGAACACTGTACTTCGTTTTCATCAAATCGGTACTGCAACCGCTAAATGCCTAATAAAATATAGGCAAACAATACAAAACAATACTATACAAAGCATAAACATGTATAATTCATGATTGTATCGATAAAAGATACATACTTAACAATAGTGGCGAACACTTTTATAGATGTATTAACTTTTCCGTCAAGTAATATATTATATCACTATCATGATCCCAATCACTAATATGATAAATGTATACTTAATTTGTAATCACATATGTGTTTATGTGTCATATGGTGATGTCGGAAGTCGGAACTGTGTATGACACTAAATATAAATACAATATTTGTGTGTGTGTTGTGGTGCATATTTATTAGTGTGTCAATTATTTGTTTTCTTCGTGAAAATATATTTAAAATTTCTGGTCGATCAAATCATAACACGCTTTCCCAGATACAGTCAATGTTAAGCCCGAATAATTCCTATCTAGGTAAGCACCAGATTGCACAAGTCCAAAAATGCAAAAGCTCCCTACCGTGGGATGGGGGACACACCTTCCCACCCCCTCCCCCCGCTCAGTCACTTCGCTCCCTCGGGCTTGGTCGCTTCGCTCCTTGCAATGTCTCGCTCTCACATTTGGCTCAAAGTTGGCAGCACTGTGAGTGTGGTGGGGCATGAGCTCCTACACACACAAATCGTGAGCCCCCATGGTTTTGCCCCCCCCCCCCCCCCCCCAATCCAAAACTGCTTCCGGCCCGCCTGGTCACGACCATCTTAACATCTAACTCCCCCCCCCCCCCCCCCCCCCCCCCCCCACCCACTGAGAGGACTTTCAAGCAATTTCCTTGGTCTTGAACAAATTTGGCAGGCGGTCTGGGGCGCGAACATCCCCCCCAGGTGTAAGAACCTGTCTACGCCACTGACCATCATCGTCATCATCACCATCATCTTCGTCAATCATAATCGTCGCCATCGTCGTCGTCATCATCATCACCATATCATCATCGTTAACATCATCGTACGATCATTCTTTTCATCAGAATCATTGTTAATATAATACCTTCGTAATAACAATGCTGTGTAGAAGATTATGTAGGCTAGAGATAATATGACAAGTTGTGTTCACTTGGTATCTAAACTGAATAATTGCATCGTGTAACTATTGTTAACTTTTAAACTATATATTACCATAATGTTTTTGTCGTAAAAATTGTAAGAAAGTGGAATGTTAAATAATAGAAAACCGGGAATATCAAATAATAATTATGAAGTCATACTAAATTTCCAAAACAAATACGAAATTAAACCGAATGAGTATTTTAATGCAAATGAAAGACTTTAATAAAGCTATGTTAAAGTACAAACAATCGATATACCCCCCCCCCCCCCCCCCACACACAAATATTGAAAGATTATTTCTTCTATTTCCTTTATTTTGGACATAGCTAGCAAATATACATGGGCCCTTAATGGGGTATTTAGGATGCACGTGGTATGCTCAACGAAACTGTGTACCGAAATATTATACAAACCTTACATTATTTTGTAAGCGATTATAGGATCATATTACTACATACACAAGGTGTATTGGCTAAATGCGATGTCAAGTACTCTGAAATTCATACGTGGGTGATCAGGCATCAATTGTGTACCCGGTAGATAAAGAATCCTACTAGAAATCAAGAAGCTCAATTGGCTGCAAAATATGAAAGACAAAATTAATATACATTGATTGTATACAATCATTGTGGAATCAATAGAGAAAAGTATGAATTGGTGTCATCTTATACTGTAAATTAAACGGATGTGGTGTCAATTTACAACTAAACAAAACTTTATAAAATAAAGCTTGCTTTCTTGTAGCCATGACAATAGTACATTCAATTAAAATGCTCTTCTTGATAGATTATTGTATTATGGTATACATCCTGAATATTGAACAGTCCTGTGCTGCATAAAATATAGGATTTTTCGGTCAATTTCGTAAGTTGGCCATAACTATGTATTCATTGTGTGTGCATTCAATTCGGTTGGCGAAATTGAATGCATATAGCGTGCTTTTTATATTGAATGCTACAAGTGCTAAATCACTTGACCGAAGAGCTAAAAAGAATGAAGGAATTACAATTTTTAACGACAGTTTTAAGCCTTCAGCTTAATTTCGCGAATTTGAATGAACCGCTTGTCAATACGAATGAAAAAGTTTAAGAAACTGGCCGAGAAAACGTATAGTAACGGTTAAACGCAAGTCCCACAATTAAACGCAACTTTGCGTTTAAACGCGGCAAAAAAAAAATGCATTGCATCAAAGTTGTGTGTGATTCCAATCATAAGTTGCGATTGAAATGTAACTGTCAAACGCAATTTGGCGTTTGATCCATGATGTAACGCAAAGTTGTTTTTTATTGGCGATTTTGTGATCAAACGCAACTCTCTTCACGCAATGGACAGTTGCGTTTGTGTTCAAAGTTGCGATTGATTGATTCTTTGCACAGATACAATCAACATGATCAAAAGCCTGGATAACCCATCAAGATTGCTGGTATGTTAAATCCCTCGCGGTCTCCCCTAAGTGAGAAAGTTTGCATGGCAAATAGCCTAGGTAAGGCTGCATGAGATTAAAAAAGCAAAAAACGAAATATCGAACACCCTCTACCCCCCCCCCCCCCCCCCCCCCGATCATGCCGATTACAAATGGCAATATTTATTACAATGATTATATTGTATTATATCCTGGTTCTTTATAGTCCAGAAATATTAGTACGCGGTCCAGTCCAGAATCACAGTCGCAGGTCCAGAGGTCCAGAGTCCATCATCAGTCCGGTGAAGACCTGATCAGAGGTCCAGTCTCCCCCTCTCTTCCGCCGCTTCGAACTTCTCGGGGCCGAGGAAGTCAAGACCTGCCAAGATAATTTGGGGGGATGTATTTTATTATTGTTTCGGTTGGACGTTACTTCTCACAAGAGCGTAAACAAAATAATATTGAATATAAAACGGTGCATGTTTATATAGTGTTCCTTGTTTTTATCTGCATGTACATGTTTGTATGTATGTATGTTTGTGTGTTTGTAGGCATGTGTGTGTGCGTATGTATATGTATATGTATATATACATGTATAATTATTTTGTAAGTGTATTTGTATGTTTTGTATGTATGTATGTATGTATGAACGTATGTAAGTTTGTATGTAGATGTATGTTTACATCTGCATAAATGTATGTACGTGTGTATTTATTTTTGTATGAATGTATGTATGTGTGTATGTATGTATGTATGTATGTATGTATGTGTGTATGTATGTATGTATATGTACAGTATGTGTGATTTAACTAACTTTGTATGTATGTATGTTTGTATGTACGTATATGTGGGTATGTATGTATGTATGTATGTATGTATATGTGTGTGTACAAATGTATGTATCCGTGTGTGTTTGTTTTGGGGGTGTAGGAATATAAGGCAATACACGTTCTGATAATGTGATCACAGTGTTTGCAAATGGTTTAACTTCGATAATTGCAATGATTTACCTGTATTATGATTTCGATGTATAGCAAATCGCTAAATAAATGTATCGCGTAATATAAATTGGATACCTTCCCTGAGTACACATCAGCTACTGGAATCAGCTACTGGAATTACAAATTCCCAAACAATAATACAAAAAGGAACCTTTAGATTCATTGGTCCGAATTCCAATCAGTGGCACAACTTTAGGTCCAGGCTAATTAAGACAACAATTTACAGTAACCATGTTTATCTTATCACAGCTGTGCAATTTGTTTAGCTCTTCCCATACCATACATTATCAATGCAAATTTTCCCTCTGCAAAGGTGACCAAACAAAGTGTGTCTTGACATTCGAGTATTAGTTTAACCGGTCACCAGTAGTACATGTAGTATTGCGTCTTGGATCATCCGGGACATTATAAATACAAAAACATACTGGTGAGCGGGTCTGAAATGCGACATTTAGGGCAATTCCACGCCAAAGTGGACATAAAGTGGAAACATCAAATGAGGATTATTTCTGATCTGGTTTATTTTTTCTTGATTGTTTGTTCATGAATCATGATCTCATAATGATATCTTTCAGTTTACATGATTACAAAAAATATTAGGCGTCTCCTGATAGGAGAAACAGACACCATACATGAAACTACACACATGGGACTACACAGTGCCTATTTCTAGATTTTCTTCATTTTTTGCAATCCTTTCTAGTATTTTTCTGTTTTAAGGTACCAAATTGGATGATTGAATATCACAATATGTGTTCAGATGAAAATTTCAGTCTTTTGAGCGCCCTAAAGTATATTTTTAATGAATAAAAAACTCTGTCCTTCCGTTACTGTCCTTCCGTTACCAAACAGTGAAGCAATTAACTTCTTGTAAATAATATACCAATAAACATATTTTTTTCAAATAAGTGTTGTAATACTCTTTGAACATTAGGGAATGGACTATGAGCCAATATAACATGATAGTCCTCTTAACTTCACAGAGATTGGATCATAACTAAACAACTTGAAAATCCATGTCCATTTTGGCGTCCTTCCGTTACCGGCCTCATTAGTGTCCATATCTAATTCACGTAAAGTAAAAAAAATAATAAAAAAATAGGAAATCAAAGGTGTCCCACCAAGAGTCTCAGAAATGCAATTTACAATGATGGATCATAAGCAGGATCCTGGAATTATTTGATTCAATTTTGAAAATTGCGTCTGAATGTCCTTCCGTTACCGTGGAATTGCCCTTTAGTCCCGATTCGTATTAAAACAGAACTATATAATGTAGAAGGATTGGTTGGATAATGAACGGAAACAATTAAAATATGTTCGGTTGCAAATGGCAACGCCCACCAACAGGGCCAAAGGGCTAGTGAAAGTCTATAGCTAGGCGTGAAGCAATTTAACCAGTTACTGGTTATTTCTGTATTTTGGGCCTGGACTAAATTGTGTCACTGATGCGAATTCTGGACTATCAAGTAAAACTCACTAGCGGCCGTCTTATAGGGATGGCTGCCACTGCGACGTCTTTTCGGCATCTTCAATGCCTCTGCACAATCAAATATGGTAAAGAAAGGTCAATTTGGAAGAACTCTATCCAGAAAACTTGCTTTTTGGGGAGTTTGTACCATATTTCAATGATTTCAATTTCAATTTTAATTTTATTCCCAATATATAAAACAACATCAAATTACAAAATATTCAAATGCAAAATTAATCAAATATATGACATAATAATAATGACATAATATGATGGAGAAGTTTCGGTATAATCAATTAAACGGGAAATATGGAAAACCCGCAGGCAAAAGCTTGAATAGAATTAACCACCGTTAACCCTTCCAGCGTCAGCAGTGTCACATATAATTGTACTCTAGCTATTATTACATCGTTATAATATCATAATTCTTAATGAGAAGACAAAATGTGTCCAAAGAATGTCCAACGCCATTTCCAGGGCAAATACGCAAATCGGCACGAATTGTTTTATTTTTGTATACAATCAAGACATAGTATGAGATTCGCTGGAAGGAAATATTTATGTCATACACAGAGCATCTGAAAGCACACTACTCTTCATCTGTAATATGGTACCAAATAACCTAACAAATTATCATAATTTATCATATTTTCGTAATTGTTGTCCTGACTGTACCATTCTTTCTGACACACTGTATAGTGACAGGACTTTAAATGCTTGATCGCTTGAATAAGGCTGCTCGGCTAATTAAAAGCCAAGGTAATAATGCTCTGAGCGCTTTGGATCTGGTAACTATGTTGACAATTGCAAATAAATGATGGGTGGATAATACAAAATGTATTGGTGTGATCGGATATGTCTACAAAGTAATGTGTGGAAATTTCAAGTTAATTGGATGTTATTTGGCCGAGAAATGAAAATGCAAAGTGATATTCACTTACTCAATGCACTTGCTTTGTACACGGCTGAAAATGTCCCGTAGATAATTTCATATCTGAACACTTCAATCGTAAATATATTTTGAACGAAATTGAAATTTGAAAAGACCGAAACCTGTCCCATGCTTTTATCGATAATAAACGAGATATGACGGAAAACTAGAATTTTAATTGGATTTGGGGATTTGGATAATGTTACTAAGTCCCTTTAAAGTGATAGTTGAGTTCTGGTAAAGAGAGTACAGTTTTGTTCAAACTAAATTTTAGTAACCAAAACCTGCACCATTTCATTACAAACTGATAGTTATAATTTCACCATGCTATATAGAAAGGAACACACAATTACGAATGACTAAGCAAAAAGCCTGTTATCATTCAAAAAGAGCCGTTAAAACTCGAGAGGGCACTGTACCTTCATCGGTTTCAACCATTTTAGATAAAATATTGTGCATGTGATGTTTCGTTGAAATAGTGATTAGATAGTCAAGAGAGATAATCAACAACTATTAAAAACCTCCTTTTGTAAATTTTTGAAAAGAGGAAGCATTTTTTTTAAACAGTTTAACGGCTGGTTCAAAATTATCGAATAAATGTGGGGCCCCACAGTTATTACAAATGGTTATGTTTTTAGATATTTCAGCCATTTCTCAACCGATTTTGATCAAATAAAGTTTATTCTGTCATTAAAATTGTATGCTCTTTCGAATTCGACACTCAGTTTGTCATTATCTTACAACAAATTATTTTGTGTAGCGCCCTCTATACCAAAACTCAACTATTCCTTTACTGTTATTAATATTAGTACTATTATTAGTATAGTATAATGTAGGACCTACCTGTCTCTACGACGAAACCCGAGGAGACTAAGAGGGCAACGATGAAAATCACTCCAAGAAGACTTGTCTTCATTTTGAAAAGATGAATTCCAAACTAATTTAGCTGTAAACAAAAATATCAAACTGATAGTTCAATATTGTTATTGCTTGGGTCGGAATGCAAACTGATGAGTGTGTCGAACGGTATACGACGTATAGAGCGAATGGTGGATGGTGATGGGCGAGTCTTGCAGCTGCGTGTTTAACAGTTGAAATTGCTTATTTAGCCTCGCTCTAAATTCGTTTTGTTTATTATTGTTATGCTAACTTATGTATTATTGAACGTGCACAACGTGAGGCCACAAAATCAAATAATACGATTGGATGAATAATAAAAACATGCCGTGCAGGAACCCACTGACCATGCTGACTACCTATATAACAAAACGTTGTTCCACTCAACTGGTCAATATCAAATACAAAGGTAAAACCGATTTATAAGACAGATTATAAGACAGAACTAGTCACGTAGTAAACATATTATGTAAAAGCTTATTTAAAACCACTGCTGTTGATGTACCTTCAAAATAATAAAATACTCTGATTGATATCGATCAGTCTCTATTTCGACCGACGTCCGTATGTATACACAAAAGAGTCGACGATTCCGTTCAGTTCAGTTCCGTTTATTTTTTACTAACAATTAGAAATTTCAAATATAATTTAAGTCGTCGAATAAATCTGGGGCCCAGATTTATATGACTACACCTCGAGATGCAGCCTATGGGGCTGGTATCCTCCTCAGTGCAGTTCCGGTCTACTTTATCGCGATCTGGTCCAGGACTTGGCATCCCAGCTGGCTGCAGAGCATCATACGCTGTTTATCAATATACTGCCAGAAAGTCATGCGCTCTGTTCCCGAAGAAGCTCACAATCAATAGATACAAGACTACAAGAACATAACCATGAATAATGAATGTAGCCATCTCGAACAAGTTTCAAACGTTGCATTCATATTTTAATTTCCTGATAAACCGTATTATATCCCTTCTATGAATATTCATGAGTATTCTAGAAACGTGATTGGTCAATTGGGGCTCTCACAATAAAAATTATTTTCACTATCAATCTGAAAATCGGAGAATAGTAAACAAATATACCATGCACCGAGAGCCTCTAGTTGAAATTATGGATTCCGAGGTGACAGGAAAAGCATTATTTTCTGAGGGGCGCTATAGCCCTGAAGAAAATCAGTGCTTTTTCTGTCACCGAGGAATCCATAATTTTACTAGTGGCTTGAAATAGTGCATGATATATTTGTTTTATATCCTTCGCATAATCATAATCATCGCAAAAATAAATGATTTGAATTAAATTAAAGAAAAATAAAAGAAAAACAAAACATTGATCATGGAACCATCACTGCACTGACTATTTTCTGTTTGGGACACTGACCCCCTTTGCGCAATAGTCCTAGCGCAGATCGCGTATTGCGCTATCTTTCCATTCATGGTTACCATAGAAGTATGAATAAACAAACCAACCCGTTTATAACTAGAAGGCTCACTTAACGCGCGCAAGTCACGTGTCCCATAGACTTTGTACATGGGCAACATGGCGGAGTGAACCGATTTTTGAAGCTCCCGTAGCCCACTTCTCTACGTCATCGCGTAGTGACCTAGAAATACTGGACCAATCATCATGCTATGCAGTGTGTAGACTATCGCGCCTATTTTCCTGCGCACTGTCCTAGATTTCATCACGCTTATGAGAACAATGGGAGCCATTGTGACGTATGCATATGAACTTGTTTTATTGACCTCGATCCCGTGACGACGCGTTTGAACTACTCTGTGATTGGTTAACTGTAGTTCCCAAGTAGCCCATAATGCAACCAGTTGTGGGCTCTTCCGGTGAGCAAAAATCGCTGCACTCTGGCAGCAGTGACACCCCCCTGATGGTTACGCGCCTTAAGAATTAATGCGCACCAAATGCAAAACGCGCGCATGAAAGTGAATAATTAACCTGCTTTACATACTACACACGTGTATTTGTATGGAGCTGAGAAAATAGTTATTCGTACATTACACATACAGCTTGTGCATTGCACACCGCGGCCGATTGTTAAATGACGAATTAGTGTCACGACCACAGAAGGACAACGATGCACAATGTGCACCATTGTCGGAATGTTTAAATTCGAATACCGCTACGTTATACATGAAATGCATCTCTAGAATATTCTTTGGAACTTATTGATATTCACGGGTGAAAATATGCTGTATTTCTTTTTAAATAACTCTTTGAGAAATCTCGTCGAGCATCTTTCGCAAGCTAAAACAAGACCTCTGCTCACAGGGAAGTTTTATAACACGCATCTCTATGGGCTCAATGTGATCACCCGGCGTCTATGACGTCATTCATGGTATAGCATTTACATCCTACATGAATGAAATCCTGTTCAGTGATTGGTCTACATAGCGTCATGTGACCAAACATAGTAATGCCCATGGAGAAAAATGTGCTATTCGTGACGTCATTCATGGTATAGTAAATGTTATATCCCTTCTCGTAAGATTGTTGCATTAGGAGTGTACACAACAAGAAAAAGAATAGTTTTGACTAGAAAAGAAGTTTCCCGGTGAATAGTACCGGTGAATAGTACCTTTTGTATTGTGACGTCACGCATAGTTCACTTTTTCCCCGGAAAAAGGTACTATGTCCCCCCTCCCCCCAAACAAAATAAATAAAAACAAAACAAACAAAGCAAGATCATAGGTTTTTTTGCCCGCTCAGGTTTAGAGATGCGTGTTATAACAACCTCTCAGCGAGCGGATGTCTTGTTTTAGCTTGCGATAGATGCTCGACCAGCTTTTCTAAAGAGTAATTTTAAAAAAAATACAGAATATTGTTACCGTGAATATCAATAAGTTCCAAAGAATATTCTAGAGATGCATTTCATGTATAACATGGCGGTATTCGAATGCATAACTTCCGAAAATGGGGCACAATTTGCATCGTTGATCTTCAGTGGCCGTGACAGTAATTCGTCATTCGACAATTAAATTGCAGCGGTCACTGCACTATGGCACATGCACACCGTGTGTGTGTATGTGTAATTTATTTCCCCATTCAATCATACATGTTAATTATTCACATTGCTGCGCGTGTTTGGCATTTGGGTGCGCAATAGTTGTTAATGCGCGTACTCATGAATGGAAAGGTAGCGCAATACGCGCTCTGCGTTAGGAATATTACGCAAAGGGGGCCAGTGTCACAAACAGAACACAGTAAGTGATGGTGCCATGTTCAATGGTTTGTTTTCCTTTATATCAATACTATCAATGGTTTGTTTTTCTTTATATTATACTTTAATTTTATTTGAACAATACAGGTCGAAGGGATATAAAACAAATATACAATGACTCATTCTCGGAACAAGCTTAAACTATTCGCACTCAGGAACAACAATAGTACCATTCTCCCTCGGGCCGATGGCCCTCGGGAGAACAGTACTATTTGATGTTCCTTCGATGCGAATAGTTTTAGCTAGATCCTCGAGTGTCATTGTATATTTGTATACTATTCCATGAATGACGTCATAGACGCCGGGTGATCATATTGAGCCCATAGAGATGCGTGTTATAAGCTTCTCTGCGAGCGGAGGTCTTGTTTTAGCTCGCGAAAGATGCTCGACGAGATTTCCCAAAGAGTAATTTAAAAAGAAATACAGAATATTTTCACCCATGAATATAAAAAAGTTCCAAAGAATATTATAGAGATGCATTTCATGTATAACATGGCGGTATAAAGGGATATAAAACAAATATACCAAGCTTTTAGTTCAAAAGTATAGTGGAAATTATATCTTCGGAGGGACTGCATGGCAACAGTAACTATGTCAGTCCCTCCTCAGATATAATTTCCCACTATACTTTCTCACAGCTTGGTATATTTGTATACTGTCATGATTTCTACACGATCTCCAAAAATTAATTTACCATTTCAAAGTACGTGACATTTCTTTTCATAATGGCTGAATTTGCAAAACTTCCAATCTCCCAAACATCGCATTATATTCAGGCCATACCCTGGCATGAGGTCTAGCCTTGGTCATACCAACGCAAATATGAGTCTTTTGAAAGGTGCTGTTCCGTGACTAATGCACTATACTTCCTTGAATGGACGCCCTCAGCGGGGTTTCACAAAGATTCAAAGTGGGACTTACCTTTAAAGTGATACCTGTAAAGTGTCAGATATTGCACAAAATTACATTTGAGACTTCAATCCTATATCAATATCATTTTAAAATACAATTTAAAGATTTGTGAAAGTTTGAAAGAAAACGAACGCTGTTTACCTAGTGAAAAAAAACGAATATTGGGTTCATATTTTATCACCGAATACTGATGGCCTGTCGTAGATTTGTAGCAGTAATAATCATCCGTTGACGATATCAGCACCCATGTATGTTTACATAATCGGCACAGAATTCATGGAATTTGCGCACGTTGGATCGAAGTTCAGTAGGGTCGGGAATTTTTCCCACGCGCGCTGGCCGTACGTGTTCAGCTACGACAATTTTTTACTTTATTTGAAACGCGTTGCTAACGCTTTTCAAATAAAAGATTTCAATGATAATTATCTTCATACTAAAGGGAAATTTGAAAAAATCTAACCCTATTTTTAGTCTTCTCTTAACATAAGCTAAACAACAGGGCAGAAGAGAAACGAGGAAGCTCCAATAAATTTTCGTGGAGTTAGACACTTTACAGGCATGACTTAGTTTAAGATGGACTTAACAATTATGGAAAAACGAGACTTGAAATCAAACATATTCAAAAGCAATACGTATGCAAGTATTTGAAAGTTCCAACAAAATATATTTATATTATCAAGCTACATTATCAAGCTAGGCACCTTGATGATAACACAATTAAAGTGATCCAGTTAAAGTGTCAGATATTGCACAAAATGACATCACTTCAATCCTACATCAATATCATTGTAAAATACAATTGAAAGATTTGTGAAAGTTTGAAAGAAAACGAACACTGTTTACCTAGTGAAAAAAACGAATATTGAGTTCATATTTTATCACCGAATACTGATGGCCTGTCGTAGATTTGTAACAGTAATAATCATCCGTTGACGATATCCGCACCCGTGTATGTTTACATATACGGCACAGAATTCATGGAATTTGCGCACGTTGGATCGAAGTTCAGTAGGGTCGGGAATGTTTCCCACGCGCGCTGGCCGGACGTGTTCAGCTACGACAATTGTACTTTATTTGAAACGCGTTGCTAACGCTTTTCAAATAAAAGATTTCAATGAAATTATCTTCATACTAAAGGGAAATTTGAAAAAATCTAACCCTATTTTTAGTCTTCTCTTAACATAAGCTAAACAACAGGGCAGAAGAGAAACGAGGAAGCTCCAATAAATTTTCGTGGAGTTAGACACTTTACAGGCATGACTTAGTTTAAGATGGACTTAACAATTATGGAAAAACGAGACTTGAAATCAAACATATTCAAAAGCAATACGTATGCAAGTATTTGAAAGTTCCAACAAAATATATTTATATTATCAAGCTACATTATCAAGCTAGGCACCTTGATGATAACACAATTAAAGTGATCCAGTTAAAGTGTCAGATATTGCACAAAATGACATCACTTCAATCCTACATCAATATCATTGTAAAATACAATTGAAAGATTTGTGAAAGTTTGAAAGAAAACGAACACTGTTTACCTAGTGAAAAAAACGAATATTGAGTTCATATTTTATCACCGAATACTGATGGCCTGTCGTAGATTTGTAACAGTAATAATCATCCGTTGACGATATCCGCACCCGTGTATGTTTACATATACGGCACAGAATTCATGGAATTTGCGCACGTTGGATCGAAGTTCAGTAGGGTCGGGAATGTTTCCCACGCGCGCTGGCCGGACGTGTTCAGCTACGACAATTGTACTTTATTTGAAACGCGTTGCTAACGCTTTTCAAATAAAAGATTTCAATGATAATTATCTTCATACTAAAGGGAAATTTGAAAAAATCTAACCCTATTTTTAGTCTTCTCTTACCATAAGCTAAACAACACGGCAGAAGAGAAACGAGGAAGCTCCAATAAATTTTCGTGGAGTTAGACACTTTACAGGCATGACTTAGTTTAAGATGGACTTAACAATTATGGAAAAACGAGACTTGAAATCAAACATATTCAAAAGCAATACGTATGCAAGTATTTGAAAGTTCCAACAAAATATATTTATATTATCAAGCTACATTATCAAGCTAGGCACCTTGATGATAACACAATTAAAGTGATCCAGTTAAAGTGTCAGATATTGCACAAAATGAAATAACTTCAATCCTACATCAATATCATTGTAAAATACAATTGAAAGATTTGTGAAAGTTTGAAAGAAAACGAACACTGTTTACCTAGTGAAAAAAAACGAATATTGAGTTCATATTTTATCACCGAATACTGATGGCCTGTCGTAGATTTGTAACAGTAATAATCATCCGTTGACGATATCCGCACCCGTGTATGTTTACATATACGGCACAGAATTCATGGAATTTGCGCACGTTGGATCGAAGTTCAGTACGGTCGGGAATGTTTCCCACGCGCGCTGGCCGGACATGTTCAGGTACGGCAATTGTATTTTTTTTTTAAAGCGTTGGCAACGCTTTTCAAATAATGATTTTCAATGATAATTATCTTCATACTAAAGGAACATTTGAACAAATCTAACCCTATTTCATTCTTCTCTTACCATAAGCTAAACAACACGGCAGAAGAGAAACGAGGAAGCTCCAAGTATTTTTCGTGGAGTTAGACACTTTACCTGGATCACTTTAACTGGTTTAATAAAACTTTATATCTTGTCAAAAGAACTGTTTCAACAATTTTATAAAGAAACAACCTTCCATAATAAGTAGGTCCAACTTATAGAGTTCATTTCAACTTTCGGTCTTTGTGAAACACCCCCAGCAGGGGCTGTGAATTTCCATACACAATATCAATATGATCACAACTGTAGTAAAGTGAAAATCATAACACTATGGATATGTATATAATTGTCTTTGTATCGAAACCGTTGGATGGAAGTGTTATTAGGCCATGAAAATACTTTGATCTCAAACAACCATGAAAAAGCCTCCACTTTGACCAATCAATACGTTTTTTGCAATATCATTCTCCAGTTGTTCTAAAATGGTGATTAAGTCTATGCCTTTGGACAGGAACCAGGAACATTATACCTGTTCTCTTCAGGAATGAATATGAGATGTTGACGGACCCCTATATACAGGGTGTCTCAAGAAGAATGGTACAGTTGGAAAATATTTGTTTAAGGTATGAAGGTAATTTGAAAAAACATACATATTTGGTGTCATGTTAAAGACAAATAATCAGCCTTCCTAATGGTTTTTTATCTCAGCTTAATTGGGTTTACCAGGCTGCCAGGCGTGAGATGTGGTCATTTGTTTGCAAAGATTTCGAAATCCAGTGCTGTGCATTAAACGACTTACCAACATGTCATTATTTTTAGAGCAAAGATGTGGCATGTTTTAAGCAATTATTAAATTGGCTAAATATGGTGCTTAAATGTGTTGTTACTAATGTCTGAATTACATATTAATAGATTTCACGCCTTTTGTTGGATCAACAGAGGCTTTACAAACTCTTCAAAGATTTGTCTACTGAAACAGTGGTTGAGCATTAATGAGTATTATTACAATGCCATCCTTTGCTACACTTTACAATCAGCTATCCCTTGAGTAAACTCTCTTTATGGTCTCAATATTCAAACGCAAAGCCTGACAAAATACAATCAATAAAAGGAAACAGTAACAAGGCAAACGCCTTCAGCTTTGCGACACCATTCGGAACTGGCAAAAGTGCTAGGAATATGAATATGAAAATGAGGTGATCAGAATCGTGAAGCAAGGTCAATTTGGAAGAACTCTATCCAGAAAACGTGCTTTTTAGGGAGATTGTGCATGTACCATATTTAACCACCGTTAACCCTTCCAGTGTCAGCAGTGACAAATATTATTATACTCTAGCCATTTTTGTGTGGAGTGAAATGAAAGGCTTTTCGGTGACCACTTCGTGGCTAATCAATGGCAATACTTGGCGATACGTGTCAGTACGTGGCAGTACTAGCCACATAACGGGAAGGCAGATCAAAATTGTCCAAATATTCACAATTCTGCCACGACGTAGCTTGGTTATCAACCCTTCCTATCCGCAAGTGTCACACAAACACATTTCTACCACGTATTGTCACGGAATAAAGCCACGCAATCGCCACCGAATAGCCCTGTTTCATTGCATACCACAAAAATGCCAATACTTACACCTACGGGATGGCGCCACGTTACGGGTAAATGTGACAGGGTCATTACTAAGCTGAAATAGCTGAGAGAGGGCGCAGTCCTAATTAACTCAGATTGACATGATTAAACGCAATGGTGCCATCGTGGTCATGGGATCTTGCAATTATTGGGATATGCGTTCTCTACGGGCTTTTGTTGCAGTTGGCGAAAAATGGTGTAATCAGAAATTGCAAGAAGAAAGTAGTCCGTGCATTTGTTCCTTCATCGAACTGTTTACTTTATTAATCCATTCATTTGTAATTATATTCATGCAATTATATTTGCATGTATGTAGTCGGCTTTCAAGAATGTGTTATACAAATTGGTTATTATCCAAAAGCAGCTTTCTCATTTTCCCTGCACCTTGTTCATGTTGTTGTGCCATAGTGTCATACTATTGTAACAGAAGAATGTGTTTTGATTTTTTTAATGTCTCCCTCATTATATATCGGTCGGCGATATAAAGGCGATAACATCTGACATAAATTTTCACTTTTTTTCAATAAAGAAGCAGACTGAATTATAAAGTTAGATTTAACGCGATTTTATCAATCCTTTCACATTTCCTGACACATTTTCACATGACACCTAAGAACACCTCTTTGCTGGCCAAGGACTTGTCCTAGTCTTTTGACAAGACCTCGACTCTGAGTGACACAAACAACTGGCAAAGGACACACGAGTAGACTGAGACAGCAACATCTTCTCCAAAGTCATTTAAACGAAGCCTTGGCGAAAGGCTATAGAATGGTCCCGTAAGTATTGGCGAAAACATTCAAACTTTATAATGGATATCAACAACAACAACAAGATCAGCAACATCGACGTACTTGTGTTGGGGAAATCGGTGGTTGCATGTTTTCATGTTATACCGGAAGGAAAGTCTTGACCAAGTTAAGATTTTACGGCTGCTCTGTGGAAATTTATTTTTTGTATGAAAACTTTGTTTTCCTCAGTATTTGATTTCCGTTCATCGTTCATCTATTAACACTCCAATATGAATATAAGGGTAGTTCATTCTGGTATATATTGTTCTCGGAATGATTGAATTACAAACTGGATATGACACACACCCCCCTGCCTTTATGCTTGACCCAATAATCGTGACCCATGAATGAATGAATCTTGAATCTGAATCAGGCAATGCCAGCTGCTGTGTTTCGTATACTGCAGGTAGGATAATAGAATAGTTATGATATACAGTCAAAATGTGTATAGTGACCACCTAGGGGGACACCGGTAAAATTGGCCTTTGGTGGTCACTATTATATAGGCATGATAGGCGGGTTTTCTGCTAAAGACAGGTGGTAACAGTAAGACAGGCTTGACCGTAATGTTATGACTATCATACAATTATGACTTTCCAGTTTGAAATTACTATGGGCAAATTAAAACAGATTTGCATACATTAAAGGGATTTAGTAACATTGTCCAAATCCTCCAAACTTACTTATAGTTCTCTCATACCTTGTCATATTCATATTAACAACAAAAGCACGGTACAAGGTTTCGATTGTTCAAATTTCCATTTCGTTCAAAAGATATTTACGATTGAAGTGTTCAGATGTTAAACTGTCTATACGGGATCATTTAAGCCTGTGTACAATTACTGTAAGTGCAATGAGATATCACTTTGCATTTTTGCTCATTTCTCGGCCAAAAAAACATCCAATTAACATGAAATGTTCACACATTACTTGGTGGACATATCAGATCACATCAATACACATTGTATTAATCACTCATCACTTTTTGCACTTGTCAACTATTAAAGTTAATCCCTTTAAGTTTAATGTAGTTTGATTATATCCAGTGTAGATTTAACATTATCATCATCATCATTATGCATCAACGACGTTATCATTATCATCACCATTATCAAGAGATCACCATCATCATCATCACCATCAACAACAACAACAACAACAACAACATCATCATTGTAGAGGCTACCCTGGTTGAGCAAACGCGATTACAATAATTGTCATTTTTTAATTTGATTTGATTTAATTATTAATTTCTACACTTTTTCAACATAATAATACACAAAGTACAAAGGTAAAGGCAAAATAACAAATTGAAAATATTTAATGATATAGTACAATGAATCATTGATTCGAGTATGATTAATGTCGATTCTCTTGTTTACATATTGAATCAAGACAGAAGCTTGCATAAGAAGGGAATATAAACGTTCAAAGTGTGCCTTTTAAAACTGATGCATAGTTATACTTATTCAGGTCAAGATCAAAATTTAAAAAAAGGTTTAATCGGAAAAGAAGAATTGTATGATCGGAATAATTGGGTCAAGCCCACAGTTGAATGACCATCGTTGTATTTACGCAGATCCATCTTCGTCAAACATGTCAAACGGCATCAGTGACATAAGTGGGTTCAGAATTAGTCCGCAAGTTCAGGCGAGGTTATCGGCGCGATAAACATACAGGTATATTAAGTCACACCGCCAAGCAAACCGAACCCAGACCGACACCAAACCGACACAATTTGGGGTCGTACGTATACTGGGGGTGTTTTGGGGATCAAAAGAAATGTTCGACCGACACTAAATCAACATCACCCGAACGGCCCTAAATTAGTCGGTCTTGTGTCAGTTATTGAAGTATACCCAGACCTACGCAGAACCGACTAATCCGGGCTGTCCTGCCCTGGGTGATATCGATTTTGTGGCGGCCGATTGTACGTTTTGGGGATCAATATGAATGTTCGGCCGACACCAAATTGACATCACCCCGAACTGTCCCGAATTAGTCGGTTTAATCGAACCCAGACCGACAACACAACGACTAGTTCGGGGTCGTAATGGGCGATGTCGATTTTGTGGCGGCCGAATATACGTTTTGGGGATCAATATAGTAATGACCGTCATTGACCGTATTCCCATGTGTGTATTTCATGCATACAGGGAGCAAATTGGGACCAAAGGCCAATGTTATCCGCGACCAGTGACATTATGAATAGATGTATGAAACTTGGTATGTGGGGCAGTGTCGTAGCTAGAGAGGATGGAGGGGGGGGGGGGGGGGGGGACGAGGGGCTAGTGATAACCCAGATAACTATTGATAGGGACTGAGAAAACTTGCCTTTGCTTTATTTACCAACGTTGGTGCGGTTATATGAGTATGGATATGAAGATTGATTGATGAGTGAGTCGAGGACGCGGTGGAATAATTACGTCACTGATGACATTTTAAGTTCGTCAATAGGTAAGCTGCTCTATTTATGATAGGGAAAATAAATAATGAGGTCAGTCCATAACCCTAGTTTTAACTGTGTGAGACTAAAATTCACACGAAAATAGTGAAGTTAACAAAAGTGTATGTCTATTGTAATGCATAATATTATGGCGCCATCACTGATCACAGTAGTTGAAAACGTACAAATTAGGGCTTGAAATCTCTTTTTCGTGGAGTTATAGACCTAAAACTAATAAACCGTCGTCCAGTTTTAATTGTGCATTATATGTATATTCACCCAGTGAGGAAGTTCGTACACGGATTCCATGAAGTACCACAACGCTATGCGTGACCCCTCCGTGACCCGCGCTAGCAACGTGACCCGCGCACAAATAAGAATAGCATGACCGCACACTAGGCAAAATAACCAAACCTCGCTTAAACTGACTACACGTAATTACATATTCTTCAGTTTTGAGATTTTTTCCCGTGACATACCTTTACAAATGTCGGCTTCACAATACCTTTCCAAGAATAAGTACAATATAGTTGTAATATTATGCTAAATCAGTTAAACTCTTTTATTGACCGATATATAGTCTGATGGAGGGACGCATTCGTTTTTCATTCGTAGAATCCAAATTATAGGGCTGTTCGATCTGATTGTTTTTGTGTGTGTTTCATTCATCCCCATCCTTCAACTGGAAACTGTTCAGACGTTTTGTAAAAGAGGGACTGTCCCTTTAATGAACGGTCATAAGCCTCATAAACGTCATACAGAAAATTGGTTGTAAAAGCTGACGCACATTTTCGCTTTTTTAACCAGGAAAGCAGTGACAGTGTTCATTTTTAATGAAACTTTCACACATCATTCGGACATATCTTTAAATGATTTTGGTATAGGATTGAAGTCTCAAATGTCATTTTGGGCAATATCTGACATTTTACAGGTGCACCTTTGATGTATTTTCACAGGCTATACGAGATGGTGCGGTGGGGGAGAGTGGGGGAGGTCTGGGGCTCCAGCCCCAAAAAGCTTCTATCATCCGCGAGATTTGGAAAGTCCGGTTCATTATGGATTGATTAAGGTTCATTAAGGATGATGATGATGTGTATTTTCACAGGCTTATGAGGCGGTGGGTGGGTGGTTGTGTCGGGGGGGGGGGGGGAATGACTGGGGCTCCATCCCCAAGCTTATATAATTCGCGAATTTTGGAAAGTGCGGTTGATTATGATGATGATGATGGTGATGAAAAGAAAAAATTACCGTCATTGACCGTATTCCCATGTGTGTATTCCATGCATACAGGGAGCAAATTGGGACCACAGGTCAATGTTATCCGCGACCAGTGACATTATGAATAGATGTATGAAACTTGGTATGTGGGGCAGTGTCGTAGCTAGAGAGGATGGAGGGGGGGGGGGGGGGGAGGAGGGGCTAGTGCCCGGCCAATAATTTTGCCAAAACAATAAAAACAATACGTAAGGGTAAACTCTCGAACAAAATATAGAATTATATAGATCATTCACCCCGATAATTGAGGTGGAGGCTATAATAGACGTGTCCAACCAATAACTTGTGCCAAAACAATGAAAACAAAGTAATAGTGGTAACATCTTAAACAAAGTAATAGTGGTAACATCTTAAACACAATATATAAATACACAGAATATGCACCCCAATAATTGAGGTTCCCCATTCAGTCAGACCACAGCCATATGCCACTGACTTTGGGGTCGGTTTTTTTTCTTTCTACGACCATCTGACCATAAGGACTGGACATCTGTAATATTGTTCAGAATCATATGTATTATCCATGAACTCTGACCTTCTTCTTTTTGGAAAATTCCCTCAAGCAAGGATTAGTCAACATCAAAATAATTGTACTTGAAATAATAATACGAAAAGTACAGTGATATACATTTAGCTGCATTCTAGGGTTAAACAGGGCGGGTCAAGGAAAGCTTCTTTTATTGTATTGGTATTTACAAAGTTCACCTAAATTCCAATCTGCTAAGTCAACGAAACGTTCATTTTCCATAGACAGTAGTCATTCTTCCATTAATACGATTCCGAATTAAGAATAGTTCTCACAGTTATTTCATCCTCGTATTGTATAAAACGCTTATTCTTGGTCATGGATGAATTAAATAATAGTTTTGTCAATGCACAGGCGGGATCTTTGTGTTACTGCATTCAAAATGATGTATCGCCAAATGGCGATCGGCACTGCTCTTAGTTGAGCTAAATCTAACTTCTTTTTCTAGGTTTAATTCATTCATTTATAAAATAATAATAAATGGTGGTAGAGTTTTAAAGAGGAGTGGATCTTGTAATATTGTCAACATATCCTCACAAATTGCTTAGAATTATAACGGTTCTCATATACTTCGTTGTATTCGTATTACTAATAGAAACATGAAACGGGCATGCAGTTTTCCGAATTCATCTTTCGTAATTTACGTTTCGGGTTTTCGGATTTGAAAGTCTGCCATGGAGACAATCAACTGTGTACAACAAATTTGTTAGCGCAAAGAGTTAGCAAATATCACTTTCCATTCTCGCTCACCACTCGGTTTTAAGTATGACACACGTTTACCGTGTAATTTTCACACATCACTCAGTGGACATATCAGATTTTTAAAAAAATTCTATCAACCTTTCGTCAGTGTTTGCACATGTCAATCGAGTTACTAGATCTCTTTTAATAAGTACATTAGTTTTCATATCTGAACGGACACATACATACGCATATCCAGAGGCTCTTCAAACATGCAAAATAACCAGCAAATATCATGACTGTTTCATAGAATAATTGGTATTAGGTAATCGAATTTGGTTAATACTTGGTTAAAGTTGATATTTTGAAATCCAAGTCTATACCAGCGTAGAGAAAAAGAGTCATTCATAATCTTGCCTGTTGATGGTGGTTTCTGTTTTTATGTCGCATTACATTTTCCAGAAGAGCGCCCTCTATAAACAAAAACATTCACAATTTCTATTTAGTCGCATACACTTGGTAACGAACTAATTTATTATCATCACATTGGTAGGGAAAAGCTCAACTAATGTTTGTCAAATTCACTTTGTTGCAGGCTGTTTGAGCCTCGAATCACAGCACCTGACCTTCTTTGAGAGGCCTGTCTACCTTGAGCTTTCGCAGGACTTTATCCAGCCTGTTGCCATCTCTGCTTCACACCAGACTGTCTTGGTCCTCCCCAATTATACCCATAATGCCTCCCCCTTTCTGATCGTTTTAACACAATTATTTTGTGCTTTATAAGTTGCATGTCTCTCGTGCAGCAAAGTTATGCTAATGCTAGTATTTTACCAGCAAGAGTCTATATGGGATCTACCTGCAGGAACGGTGTGTGGGATTCATCTTGGGATTGGTTCGTTTTATTTTTGTTTTTTTAAATTCCAGATGACATAACTGTTTGGATAATTACATGATTACAACCGCCAGTAATGTAATTGGTAGCATTTGGGTTCGGGTGTATAATAACATAATTTAGTAGACTAAAATCACATTGACAATTATGTGGAATCAAACATTCAAAAGGGTATTCGTTTGTATTACGAGTGGCATAACTGTTTGGGGCTCACCATCCACAACGGTGTTCGGTCATGGTTTGGGTGTGTGTGTTTACAATACACGTATATATATTAAAGGGATCTAGTAACTTTGTTGACATGTGCACAAAGTGATAAATGGTTTATACAATGTATATCGTTATTATATTATATGTCCACTGGGTATTCTGTGAAATTTTCAAGATAAATGGACGTTATATAGCCGAGTAAGGAGCAAAAGTGCAAAGTGATCATCACTAACTAATTGTACTGACTTTGTATACGGTTTCGACTATCCAGTGGATAGTTTAACATCTGAACACTTCAGTCGTAAATATCTTTTTAATGAAAGGGAAATTTGAAAAACCGAAACCTGTCCCATGCTTATATTGTTAATACGAATACAACAAGGTATGAGGGAACCGCTAGAATTCCAATTAGATTTTGAGGATTTGGACAAGTTGTACTATATAGATCCCTTTAATGCTAAGAGAACTAGGGTAAATACTAAATGGTCGCATTGACCGTTGTGTCGTTCCAAGTTCATCTTGAAATTAGGTCATATCGTTTGTTACGTTACTGGTGGAATACATTTTGAGGTTAGATGTGTATACCATTATATTGTTGCATGTATCATGATAGATGTATAATGTCTGTCGTGCTTAATTTTTTTTTTATTTCTTTTGTTTTTAGAAATAAACAAGGCGCTTTGAACATAATAAGGATGTGACCAACATTCAATAATAATAATACAGAAAATAGCATTATTGTGATTAAGATTCGAAATATCTTGCACTGAGAACTGGAAATATTTTGTTGAGCCTGTGTTTTTAACTCTGTAAATTCAACAAGCATTCAAGTTCTCGTTTTTCAAACCGTTGCTGA